>JAQIFY010002036.1:0-13677 GCA_028533085.1 Varecia variegata | reverse complement strand
AGAAAACTACAGACCAATATCCCTTATGAATATAGATGCAAAAATTCTCAATAAAATCCTAGCAAATCGAATCCAAGTACTCATCAAAAAAATAATCCATCACGATCAAGTGGGCTTCATCCCAGAGATGCAGGGATGGTTTAACATACGCAAATCTATGAATGTAATTCACCACATAAATAGAAGCAAAACCAAAGACCATATGATCCTCTCAATAGATGCAGAAAAAGCATTTGACAAAATGCAACACCCTTTTATGATAAGAACGCTTAACCAAATAGGCATAGATGGGGCCTATCTAAAAATGATACAAGCCATATATGACAAACCCACAGCCAACATCATTCTGAATGGGTAAAAATTGAAAGCATTCCCACTTCAAACTGGAAGGAGAAAAGGTTGCCCACTGTCTCCATTACTTTTCAACATATGTATTTTTTAAAGCATCTGTAAAACAGGCCAGCATTTTCACTTCCTCAGTCAACTGGTCATGAGGAACTATCATGAGGCCATAAAGGTGAGGTGGGAGAGAGAATGTAAAGCAGTAGCAGTGGGGGCCATGGCTTTTTGGATGACTTCTTCATGTAAGTTACTTATATCTTTAGGGACTAATTAAGCCTGATTTTATATATACTGTTTCCATCTGATGATTGAGTATTGCTGTGCATTCTTAACTTTACGGCTTGGTGTGTCAGAAAATACCCAGTTCATGGTAAGCACCTAAGATCAAATGGAAACTTGATTACCTATGATTAAGCATTCAATCTCTATTGAGGCCCAGTAATAAGCCAAATTCTGTTTCTCAGAAGGATAGTAGTTATCTACAGAGGATGATAGGACATCACACCAAGAATGTGGTAATGCTCTGCCAGAGGTCTGTCCTGTGATTCAGATGTAGAGGCCTGCCAAAGGTTCCAAACAGCATCTATATTCACCACTGACACTTCAAGAACAATTGGATCTGCTGGATCATATGGCCCAAGTGGCAAAGCATCTTGCATAGCAGTCTGGACCTACTGCAGAGCCTTCTCTTGTTATGGGGCCCACTCAAAACTAGCAGTTTTTTTGTGTAACTTAGTACAGAAAGACTATATCCACAAATGGATAAATTGGTTCAAGTAACACATCCAAATGGGAATATGTTATCTCCAAAATCCAAAGAGATCCACTAGGCATTGTGCCTCTTTTTGGTGTAAGATGGGCCAGATGCAACAAATTACCTTAATCTTCAGAAGGGATACCTTGATATACCATACACCATTGGACCCCTAGACATTTTATTGAGGTGAAACACCCATGAATTTTTGTTGGATTTATTTTCCTCCCTCTGACATATAAATGTTTATCAATAAGTCTAGAAAAGTTGGAACTTCTTGCTCAGTAGGTCCAATCAACATAATAGTATCAATGTAATAGACCAACACTATCTTCTGAAAAAGAAAGGTAATCAAGGTCGCTGGGGACTAAATTATGACATAGGCCTCCAAAGTTGATATACCCTGGAGGTAGGACAATGTATTAACTTGCTAGACCTGCCATAACAAAACACCACAGAGTTCTGGAGGCTAAGTGTTCAAGATCAAGGTATCATCAGGTTTGGCTTTTTCTAAGGCCTCTCTCCTTGGGATGTAGATGGCTGTCTTCTCGTTATGTACTCATGTGGTCTTTCCTCTGTGTGTGTGTGCATCCCTGGTATCTCTTTTTATGTTCAAATTTCCATTTCTCATAAGGACATCAGTCAGACTGGATTAAGGCCAATCCTAATGACTCCATTTTACCTTAATCTTCATAGACCCTATCTCCAAATACAGTCATCTTCTGAGGTACTGAGAGAGGGCTTCAACATGTGAATTTGGGGAGTGGTGGAAAAAAACAAGCCCATATCAGACAGTAAAGGTATATTGCAAACTACTTACTGTGTTCTTTACTAACAGGTGTTGAAATAATCATTTACCAGATATATTCCTCAAGGTTCTTTAGGGAAACAGAAATGATAGGACAACCTTAAATTTCCATTCAATGGAATAATAAGTGGGTTTTCTGATGGAATCATTCCTCCTTCTCTGACCAAGATCTCTAGGCCAACAAAGCACAAAGTCGCATAAACAGGAAAGCAAAAATTTTGCTAGTGGATTGCTAGTGGTAATAGTGAGTGGTAGTATTCCAAATTTCACCCCTTGATTCCTGTAGCCATAAATTCTGCCAATGAGAGAAACAGCACTATATATTGGGTGCTAATTTAGAGCATACACAACCTCCTGGAGAACCCTGCCCCAGTCCTACAAGGTATTTCTATCTAGTTAGTCCTGTAAATAAGTCTATAGAAAGCGATTCCACAGTTCTATCAAGCTAGGTGCTTCAGGATTGTGGGGAATAAGATAACAACAGTGAATTCCATGAGAAGAGGCCCCATTGTTGCATTTCTTTTGCTGTGAAATGGGTTCCTTGATCAGAAGCCATGATCGTAGATAAGGCATTTTATAAATCCATAGGTGGTAGTTTGTGCAAAAGCATTGTATTCAGAGATGGCAAAACCATATACAGAGTAAATATCTATTCTAGTAGAAACAAAACACTGCCCCTTCAATGATGGAAGTGGTCCAATGTAATCAACTTTCTGATCACTCCAGGAAATTGTGCAATGAGCTGATTTCAGATTGGGCACTCAGCACTGGCTGTAGCCAGGTCAGTTTGATGAATGGTAGTCAATGTTGCTGAGCTTATGTATAAACTCCATCCTATTCATTCTTTTCATAAGGAATGGGAAATGACAGAGGAGGCTGAGAAATCAGACTAACTAGTATCCATAGAATGGATTATCTTGTCCACTTGCTTATTAAAATCCTTCTCTGCCAAGGTCATCCTTTGGTAAGCATTCACATAGAAGAACACAGATATTTTCACATTTTTGCCCATTCAGAATGTAAATACTTCTATCCACATATCTCTTTCACAGATATTTTTGTCACCAATTCTCCAATTGTGTTTCTTCCAAGTACATGACCATCCAGCCAAACCATTGACCAGAGCATATTAATCAATATATAATTGCATGTCTGGCAATTTTTTATTTCAATCACATAACAAAACAGACACATTAATAGAAGTTCTGCCCACCTGGAGCATGTTTCTTCCCCAATGTCCTTTGAGATGTCCCATAGGGGGCCTATAATGCTGCAGCTGCCTGCTTTCAGGTGGTAACTGCATATCATGCAAAGCTATCTGTATACCAGTTCCAAGTCTTTTCTTCCTCTGTAAACTGATTATAGAGAACTCTCCAAGATGTCACAGGTGCAGGCTGGGAGAAAAGTCAGTGTAGCAGGAGTGGAGACCATGGATATTTGAGCTACTTCTTCATATAACTTAATCGTGCCTTCAGGGCCTGCTTGCATCCAATCACATACATACCACTTACATTTGATGATGAAGTTTTTTATTTTTATTTAACTTTTTTAAATTTTTAATTATTATGAGTACATAATAGTTGTATATCTTTATAGGGTAAATGAAATTTTTTTCACATTTATTCTATTATTTATTTATTTTAAATTTCAGAATATTATGGGGGTACAAACATTTTGGTTGCCTTTGCCTCATCCAAGCCAGAGCTACAAGCATGCCCTTACCCCATATAGTGTACTCTGCACCCATTAGTTGTGAGTTTATCCATCCCAACCACCCCCCCACCCACCCATCCAGCACCTGATCAATATTACTTTCATCTAAGCACCTTAATGTTGATTAGTCAGTACCAATTTGATGGTGAGAACTTGTGGTGCTCTTTTTTCTGTTCTTTTTTTTCATTTTGTTTTTTTTTATTTCAGCTTATTATGGGGGTACAAAAGTTCAGGTTATATATATTGCCCATGCCCCCCCATTACCCTGAGTCTGAGCTTCAAGCATGTCCATTCCCCCGACAGTGCACATCGCACTCATCATGTAGATATACAACCATTCCCTTCCCCCCACCCCCATCCCCCCGAGTCAGAACTTCGTATTTCACTTCGAAGGGTGGGCTCCAGCTTTATCCAGGATAATATAAGAGGTGTTATTTCACCATTGTTTTTTGTGGTTGTGTAGTATTCCATGGTATACATATACCACATTTTATTAATCCAGTCATGTATTGATGCTCACTTGGGTTGTTTCTACATCTTTGCAATTGTGCTGCCATAAATATTTGAGTCCAGAAATACAAAACATTATATTGGAATACTATGAAAATTGCTATGCCCAAAAACTACAAAATGTGGAGGAAATGGACAAATTCTTAGAAACACACAACCTCCCTAGACTCAATCAGGAAGAAATAGAATTCCTGAAAAGACCAATATCAAGCACAGAAATTGAAGCAACAATTAAAATTCTTTTTTTTAATTTAATTTAATTTAATGTTTTTGTTATTATTTCAGCATACTGTGGGGGTACAAAAGTTTAGGTTACGTATATTGCCCTTGCCCCCCCACCCTCCTGAGTCAGAGCTTCAAACGTGTCCGTCCCCTAGACAGTGCACATCACATTCATCATGTATGTATACACCCATCCCCTCCACCCCCACATCTGCCCGATCCCCAATGAATGTTATTCCTAAATGTGCAGTTAAAATTCTTTCAACAAATAAAAGTCCCAGACCAGATAGGTTTACACCAGAATTTTAGCAACCTTACAAAGAAAAACTCATACCTATACTGCAGAAATTATTCCTCAACATTGAGAAGGATGGAATCCTCCCCAACTCATTCTATGAAGCCAATATCACCTTGATACCAAAGCCAGGAAAGGACACAACAAAAACAGAAAACTACAGACCAATATCCCTTATGAATATAGATGCAAAAATCCTCAACAAAATCTTACCAAACCAAATTTACAGCACATCAAAAAAATAATTCATCATGACCAGGTGGGCTTTATCCTAGAGATGCAAGGATACTTCAACATACACAAATCTATAAATGTAATATACCACATGTGATTCTCTTAATACATGCAGAAAAAACATTTGATAAAATCCGGAACATTTATTTGATAAAAACTCTTTAACAAAATAGGCATAGATGGGTCATACCTTAAAATTATGAAAGCCATATATGATAAACCCACAGCCAAGATCATACTGAATGGGGAAAAATTGAAAGCATTCCCACTTAAAACTGGAACCAGACAAGGTTGCCCACTATCTCCACTTCTATTCAACATAGTGCTAATGATGAAGTCTTGATGTACACACTTAAATTTATGAATTGGTGGGTCATAAAACATACAGTTTATAATTGGCAGCTGAGGTCAGATGATAACTCGGTGGCTCATGGTTAAGCATTTAGTCACTATCTGAGGACCAGTACCAAGCCAAGGGTTGCTTCTCAAAAAGAGAGTAGGTATATTCAGAATATGACAGAGCTTTGCTCTAAAATCCTAAGCGTTTTTACTGTGATTCACTTACAGAGACCTACCAAAAGCTACAAGCAGCATACCTATCTGCTACTGACACTTCAGTCACCATTGGCTTTGCTGTATCATATGATGAAAGTGATAGAGAAGCTTGCAAAGCACCCTGGATCTGTTGAAGAGCCTTCTCTTGTTCTGGGTCCCATTCAAAACTAGTAGTTTTATGGGTGAATCAGTAAATAGGCTGGAGAATCACACACAAATGGTAAATACCTTTCCTCTGAAACTCAAAGAGGTCCATGAGATATTGTGACTCTTTTTTGGTTGAAGGAGAGGTATCTTAGTGCTGGCATATTTGATGTCTGGTGAGGCTGTCTATTCTCTGTGTCATCACATGGGGAAAGGGGGGAGGGATCTCTCTGGAGCCTCTATTAAATGGGCACTAATCTTTTCCTTAGTGTTTGCCCTTGTGAACTAACCGTCTACCCCCAAAGGCCTCACTCCCAAGTATCATCACATTAGGTTTCATCAATGGATGAATAGATAAAGAAAATGTGGTATATATACACAATTGAATACTGTTGAACCATAAAAAGAATGAAAGACTGTAATTTATGATAATAGATGAATCTGGAAGATATCATGTTAAGTAAAATAAACCAGGTACAGAAAGACAAATACTATAATGATTTCATTCATATGTGGATTCTAAAAACAGTTGATTTATAGAAGTAGATAGTGGTGGCTACCAGCAGCTGGAGTGGTTGGGAAGGGTGGAGACAGTAGTCAAAGGATACAAAATTTCAGTTAGACAGGAGAAATAACTTTACTGTGCAACTTGGTGACTTCAGTTAATAATACATTGTATTCTTGAAAAATAATAAGAGAATGGATATAAACTGTTTCTCAACACAAAAACAAGAACTATGTGAGGTAAGTATATAGTAATTAGCTAGATTTAGTCATTTCACAATGTATATACGCTGCAAAACATCACATTGTACACAGTAAATACATGTACTTTTATCTGAAGATGTAAAAAACCCACAAAAAATGCCATTACATTAGGAACCAGAAAAGATCCTGAATAGCCAAAGCAGCCTTAAGCCAAAAGAACAAATCAGGAGGCATAACTTTACCAGACCTCAAGCTATACTACAAGGCTATAATAACCAAAACAGCATGGTACTGGCATAAGAACAGTGTTATACACCAAAGCATCAGAACAGAGAATGCAGATATAAATATAACTTCATATTGCCATCTGATCTTTGACAAAGCAGACAAAAACATACACTGGGGAAATAAACCCTATTCAATAAATGGTGCCAGGAAAATTAGCCTCATGTAGAAGACTGAAACAGGATTTGCACCTCTCACCACTCACAAAAATTAATTCACAATGGATAACAGACTTAAACCAAAGGCATGAAACTGTAAGAATTTTAGAAAAAGAGGTTGTTAAACTCCTATGGATGTCAGCCTAGGCAAAGAATTTATGAGGAAGATAAAGGCATTCACAGCAACAATAAAAGTACATAAATGGGACCTGTTTAAATTAAAAAGCTTCTGTACAGCCAAGGGAAGAATCAGTGGAACAAATAGACAATCTACAGAATGGGAGAAAATATTTGCATCCTATACATCTGATAAAGGGCTGATAACAAGAATCTAAAAAGTACTGAAGCAAATCAGCAAGAAAACATCAAACAACCCTATTAAAAATTGGGCAAAAGTCATGAAAGAAGCTTTGAAAAAGAAGATAGACTAATGGCCAATAGACATGTGAAAAAATGCTCCATGTCACTAATCATCAGGGAAATGCAAATCAAAACCACAATGAGATATTACCTAATGACAGTGAGAATGTCTCTTATTAAAAAGGCCCAAAACAACAGATGCTGGTGTGGATGTGTAGGGAAAGGAACACTCATATATTGTTGGTGGGACTGCAAACTAGTTCAACTTCTATGGAAGTTTGGAGATACCTCAAAGGACTAAAAGTAGACCTATCATTTGATCCAGCAGTCCCACTACTTGGTATGTACCCAAAGAAATAAATACACTTGCACTTGAATGTTTATAGCAGCACAATTCACAATCACAAAGACGTGGAAATAACCCATGTGTCCATCAGTACACAAGTGGATTAATAAAATGTGGTGTATGTATACCATGGAGTTATACTCAGCCATAAACACATGGTGAACTAATATGTTTTGAAACAACCTGGATGGACCTAGAGACCATCCTCCTAAGTGAAGTATCATAAAAATGAAAAAAAAAACAAAAAACAAACACCACATGTACTCACTATTAAATTGGAACTAAATGAATAACACTCATGTGTACATATGGTAGTAAAACTCAACAGAAATCAAGCAGGTGGGAGGGGGAGGAGGGAATGTGTAAATCACCTAATGGGTATGATGCACACTATCTGGATGTTGGACATACTTATAACTTTGACTGAAACTATTCAAAAATTAATTCATATAACCAAAATGTTTGTGCCCCTGTAATATTCTGAAATTTAAAATAATGGTTACTAAAAGGGAAGCAAGATGGTCGATTAGAGACAACACTCATCAGACTGTCCCAGCTGGAAGGTGGAAGGTTGGACTGAGGAGAGCTGAGAGCAGTTGCAGCACAGGTGTAGACAGCAGCGATACACAACAGGGTCATCCAGGGACCCCATCAAAGAGGGTTGTAAAGATGAGAAAGAAGAATAAAGGAGAGGACAGTGGTAGTGCAGGCCAAATCCAGAGAAGCCCAGAGTGAAGCCACAGGGTAAGAGGGGTCTTCTCCCCACTCAGGGGCCTTCAGCAAGTAGCAGGACACAAAAATTCTCACCCCCCAGAAAAGTGCTATTAAGAACTAGAGAGTCAATCTTCTTGCACCTAGATGCTCCCTTCTCTTTATCTCCCCCATTCCTGGCATTGCAGAAAACAATTTCAGCTTGAGCCAGCTTGTAGCTGATGCTCCTCTCCCCACAGAAACTGAAAGAGTGCTGGGTGCTGAGAGGCCTGATTCTCTCTGTGCCAGCATTTGGCAGGATCGCCCACTAGTGGTTTCACTGGAAGAATGGGATATATAATCAAACATACCTGGGTTCAAGTATGGATACCAACTTTCCTTGTGTAACCATGGACATATTGGTCAGTTAAACCCTATAAGTGTAAATTTTGTCACATATAATTGCAACAGCTGTGGTCAGAAATCTTATTGAATTTGAATGGCATTGACTCAAACCTTCATATAATGGGGAATTTATCATTTCCCCCCACATTACCAGGTACTCTCATGTTTCTTATGTTTTTCCTAGCCATTTCTGCCTTTGAATTCCTGCTTCTATTGAATTTGCTCAGTTCCTAGTGAAGGAGCTCAGGGAATTTCACTCCAAAATATGACTCCTTGTTATAAAGAATATTTTGAAATAAAGGCCCTTAGAGATGAACAGGCATTGGAGGGGGCTTTCCCTGTATATTCATAAAAACCAGACAGATGAACCTATCAAGAAGAACAATTGTATTTCTTTCCCCTCCCTGTTATCTCAATATACTGCAGGAAAGAAGATCAATAATGGAACCAGACCTGGCCCAATCCATTTTAAAGATAGTGCCTGTCTCTCAGTTTAATTTCCAAAGAGATTCATTTACAAGTCAATCGGTTTCCCTCATCCATTAATTCTCCCAATTATCTATTCATCCTTCTTAGTAACCATTTATTGCCCCTAAACAGAATAACTATATTCCTCATCCCTTCTTCCCCTCTAAAATGAGGGTATGTAAACTTCTGGACCCCACTGGGATATTGGGTAATCGCTCTGTGATTCTCCCCATGCACATGGTAAATTAATTTGTTATCTCTTTCTTTTATTATCATGTCTTATTGTGAATTGATCTTTCAGTGAAACTTCTCAGGGTGAAGGGGAAGGTTTCCTTCTCCCCCACACTAGATCATCTCACTTTCCTAAGTGTGCTTCTCTTTTCTGTGCAATGTGTCTCCAGGCTGAAAAATACTCTAATTCCCTTGTTCCTATAAGGGTAGAAAGGGGGTTGTTACGTCTTCTATTCATCCTAAAAGTCAAAACCAAAACCACAATAATAAAGATAAATTAGCAACAGAAAAGCATAAAAATTTTACTTTATCATAGTTTTATGTGACACAGGAGGCTTGGGATTGAAGACCCAAAAATACAAGGGAAGCTACCCAATTTTATGCTTAGGTTCGAAGAAGCAGGGATAACCATGTAGAAGTGTGACTGGACAAAAAGAAAGGGTATGAGCTAATGGTAATAGACTGAGTGTGGAAACCCAGCAAGATCTGTCTTTTTATTTTGAGGTATTATTTTTATAGTTTCAACACTCCCTAAAATAAACTTACACAATGTGTGGGAGGAAAGTGTTTACTGAAGTATGGTAAGTAACTTAAATATGAATTAAATATAATCCTTATTCTTAACAAATATTTTACAATTCCAATCACAGTAATTTTTCACTAGACATTATTTTTTCCCTCAAGCTCAACCTCTGACCTTGTTACTCAGTCTAACTTCTGTCTTCATTGACTCCTTCCCTTCTTTTATGCTCTGCCCCCAAAATACTGTTGAAATTTTAAGAAAAATAAATTGCTTATTTTTCTATATCTTTTTTAGGACTACACTTTTTCCTACTAAATCTGCTCATCAAAGTGTTTTTCTAAATAAACACATTTCTATGCAAAAGAGGAACATTGGAATCAACTATCAGAATAACATTTTTACCTTGACTGTGTAATAATACAAATCCATATTCATGAAAATCAATTTTGGTGAGGATTAAATTACATAATACATATGAAAGTGCTTTGTAAAGAATTTAATAAACTGGAAAACACTGTGATGTTAGATATTAAGGACCATGGGTTGTGTGGAAAATAACTTCTTCCCTTGACCCTAATGGTGGTTTGTCTGTATTTCCACCCTGTTGTCCCAAACATTTCTACAGAACTTAGCTTATCTTTTCCACTCAGGTAGTAATCTCAGAGTCTCCAAGAGTCTAGGAACAGCAAAAAGGGATGGTTTCTCCATTTGGAGAAAAGAAATAATCTTCCCATTTGGAAAGAATAAGTCTCCTGATGCCCCATACTTAGATGCATCTTAGCATATTTATTTTACAGTGGAATACTCTCACAGTTGCCCACTTGTTTTTTCCCTTTCAGTTCTTTTCAGTTTTTCTGATTACTTATGTAGGAAGGTAGCATTTAAGTGCAAATGATATGTAGCACCTCTCTTTATCAATTGCTCATTTCCCTTGTGACTGTGGGAGTGAATGGAAGCATTAGTAGAAGCAAGCAGGGGATGGGGTTGATGAAGGCCAGTACTATGGTTATTGGAAACTAAAAATTTCAATTTATAAATAACAGCATTACCTGGAGTGATACTCACTTCTTTGGGATAGAAGGGGTTCGATGAGTAGGTTTCAATAAAGAACATGAAGGTCCAATTTGTATTATATTAGCTGGAATTAATAAACTATGTTTAAATATGTAATAACAGTTTAGGGCAGTCTTAAGAATTTTATACATTAAAGACTTGTAAAGATGCAAATATTCAGCAACCTTCTCTGTTGGTAAAATCCATTTAGTTCAAATGTTCTTTGAGAACAGCTATGGGAGGCTCAAAGCCAAGACAATGCTGCAAGTTCCTTACGAGACCAGTTTGAAACCTAGTATAGAGAGTGATATCAACCCATTTGTTTCCATTCTCATTCAGGAAAAAAGCAAAACCAAACTGACATTATAACCTGGCCTCTCTTGATTATTCTCACTTTTCTGCCATTATCTTTATTCTTTCCTCAGACAGATCAAAACAACCTGAGCAATTTAGTTTCTTGTCAGATAAACTATTATATCAATGCTTATGGCCCCCTCCAAATATAAAAGGTAATGTATTAATAATACAAAGAAAATATTGTGAACTTTGAAACTAGATGGCCATGAGTTTCAGCCTTGGCTCTGACCAACATTGGTGGTACAATCTTAGAAAAGTAGCTAAACTCAGCCTCAATTTTATCATTTGAATGATAATACTTTAGTGCTAGGCTTGTAATAAATATCAGGAAATATTAATGTCTCTTTATGAATATACTAGATCTTTCCTGTATGTTCTCTTTATTTACTTTATTATAATATATATTCTTTTTTTATTTTTCAGTTTCTAAAATTTTCTCAAAGCAATCAGCCATATTCTTATGTTTTCGATCACAGCTTTTGTGGCTATAATCTCCTTGTTTATCTCTTTAATTTTTTGGACTCTGCCAGTGTACTTCTATTCCTCTTCTATTTTATGATACTCTTTTAACTTTCTTTTCAGAGCTAATTTTAGGGAGACTATGATATCTATAATTATTTAAGATTATGATGAACTGTCATTATTCTTGCATTTTCTTGGGCAGGTTATCTTACAGTGTTTATTCCTTTTATATTAAATATTTCTTACATTTTATACTTTTATCCTCCTTCACTTTTGTGGTTTGTGTACAAATATTCTGTATATCCTGTGTTCTACCCATAGCTTTAAATTGAATCACTCAGATAAAGAACATTTATATATCTCTTTCAGGATAGTATTAAAGAAAAAAATATCCAATGATACCTGTGAAAGCAAAATAAGGAAGATATCTTAGTTTGTTTTGAATGGCTATAAAAGAATATCTGCAGCTGGATAATTTATTGAGAAAAGAGGTTTATTTAGCTCAGGGTTCTGCAGGTTGAGAAGTTCAAGGACATGGCCCTGGCTTCTGGTAAGGGATTTTGTGCTGTGTCACAACATGGCAGACAAGGTCAAAGGGGAAGTGCACACTTGCAAAGAGGTGAAAACCTGAGGGGCATCCTGGCTTTATAACAATCCATTCTCACAGGAATTAGTCCATTCTGATGAGAACTAATGTAGTCTCTAGAATGAGAATTCAGTCACTACCTTGACAACTGTACCAAGCCATTCATGAGGGATTGGCCCCCATAACAAAAACACCTTCCATTAGGCCCCATCTCCCAACACCATCACATTGGGGATCAAATTTCAATATGAGCTTTGATGTGAACAAACAAATCATATCCAAACCATACCAGAATACTTAATTCAGGACCATAAACATCAGTATAAGGATGACTGCAAAGAGGTCTCGCAGTAGGGGAGAGAGATTGGACTCAATTCCAAATTGGCATGAGCACATGGGAAATTATAGCCAAGGATCAGTGTGGGGGGTCAGTGGATAGAAAATTTCTAAGAGGAAACATCAGGAATATGGGACTCTGGCTCAATTGACCTGTAAGGGTTCTTGCTGAAGAGAGGCCAGGTGACTAGATATCACCAGGAGGATGGTGGAGGATGAGGAATCTAATAAGATATCGAGGATGGCCAGATATCTAGGATTGGGGTTCTTGCTAAACTGAGTTAGCAGAATTCTTTGCTATACTGGATTTTATAGAGATGTGCAGAGATGGGACTAGTAGAAGATTCAGAAGCCTGACTAATGTTTGGCCAAGTAAAGAATTTTTGTCAATGGTAATATATAAGTTGGAGAACATTTGTGTCTTTCTTTGGGTCCAAGAAGGTATGTTTCTTGATAAAAAGAACAGGGTCAAGTCTTTTGTTTTTGTTTTCCTCATCATTGTATTCTTTGCCCCTACCATGGTGCCTGGCATAGAGCAAATACTCAATACATATTTTATTTTTAGTATATATATATATATATATATATTTATTTCAGCATATTTGGGGGGTACAAATGTTTAGGTCACATATATTGTATTTTACCCACCCAAGTCAGAGCTACAAGCATGTCCATCCCCCAAACAGTGCACACTGCACCCATTAGGTGTGAATATACCCATCCCCTCTTCTCCCCCACCTACCCGACACCTAATGAATGTTACTACCATATCACTACATATTTTAAAATGAATGAAAATGAGTGAGTGGCTGTGTCAGTTCACAGCATGGCATGCCAGTTTCTTTCAGTCTTGATATACTGGCAGTTGTCAGGTAATTCACAATTCATGGTATGAGCTTTTACCACTTTCCTTGTTTCTCTGAGGATGGAGTTTTTTCCTCTATTTTGCTTTTGTTTTATTCAGTAGGTTTCAAAAGAGTGGAGTGCTGTAAAAATGCCTTTACTCTTCTATCTGAGCAAAAAGTTTCACTTGTATTTTAATGATAAAAGTTATCATTGATAATTACTGTACATACATGATCACTTTTAATTTTTATTTTTTTTATTTTTTTTTTGTATTGCTATTTTTTTT
>JAQIFY010002035.1:0-13677 GCA_028533085.1 Varecia variegata | reverse complement strand
CACCAGAAAATTGGTTTCCCTGATCAACACCTGGGTGCACATTTGGAAATGATACCAATTGGGTATGGGTCGGAGGTGGGGGGAGGGGATGGGTGTATATCTACATGATGAGTGCAATGCGCACTGTCAGGGGAATGGACATGCTTGAAGCTCTGACTCGGGTGTTGGGGGTGGGGGAGGGGATGGGTGTATACCTACATGATGAGTGCGATGTGCACTGTCGGGGGAATGGACACTCTTGAATCTCAGACTCGGGGGGTTGGAAGGGGCATGGGCAATATACTTAACCAGAACGTTGTACCCCCATAATAAACTATAATAAAAAAAAAAAAAAGAAATACCTATAAAAGTTACACACAAGAAAAAGAGAAAGAAATCAAAACCTATCAATAGAAAAATAAAAAGACCAACAAAACACAAAAGACATGAAGGGAGAAAAAGAGTGACAGAAAAACTACAAGACAAACATAAAACAGTTAACAAAATGGCAGTAGTAAATCCTTCTCTATCAATTATTTCAAATGTAAATGTACTAAACTCCCCAATAAAAATATAGACAATGTCTTAATTGATAAAAACAAACAAAAAAAAAAAAACAAGGTCCAACTGTATGTTGTCTATGAGAAACTCACTTTAGATTCAAGGACACACATAGGCTGAAAGTGAAGAGATGGAAAAGATATTCCAATGCAAATGGCAACCAAAAGAAAGCAAGAGTGGCTATACTTAGACAAAGTAGACTTTAAGTTAAAAATTCTTTAGAGACAAAGAAGGTCATTACACAATAATAAAGGCATCAATTTGACAGGAAAATATAACTTACAAATATATGTGCAGCCAATATCAGAACACCTAAGTATATAAAACAAGTATTGATAGATCTGAAAAGAGAAATTGACAACAATACAATAATAGTAGGAAACTCCAACACCCCACTTCCAATAATGGATAGAACATCCAGATAGACAATCAATTAAAAAAAAAGAAAACAACAGACTTGAACAATACTATCAACACTATAGACCAAATGGACCTAAGAGTATACAGAACTTTCTAATCAATAGCAGAAGACTATACATTCTCAAGCACACATGGAACATTCTTCAAGATAAATCACATGTTTTGTCACAAAATAAATCTTACCAAATTTAAGCAGATCAAAATTATACCAACTATCTTTTCCAACCACAATGGAATGAAACTAGAAATGAATAACAAATAGCAAGAAAGTGAGAAAATTCACAAATACATGGAAATAACACACTCTTGAACAAACACTGGGTTAAAAATAAAATCAAAAGGGAATTTTATTTATTTATTTATTTTTTATTTGAAGTTCAGGTTGTATGTGGAAGAAAGGGAATTTTAAAAATAACTTATGGCAAGGTGCAGTGGCTCATGCCTGTAATCCTAGCACTTTGGGAGGCGGGAGGATTGCTTGAGGCCAGGAATTCAAGACTAGCCTAGGCAATACAGCAAGACCCCATCTTCACAAAAGAAAAAAAAATTAAAAATTAGCTGGGCATGGTAGTGCATGCCTGAAATCCTAGCTGCACTGGAGGCTGAGCCAGGAGAATTGCTTGAGCCCAGGAGTTTCAGGCTGTCATGAGCTTTGATTGTGCCACTGCACTCCAGCTTGGTCAACAGAGCAAGATGCAGTCTCTTTAATTAATTAATTAATTAACTTTAGAAAAATTAAAACAAAAACAAAATGTACTAAAACTTTTCAGTGCAGCAAACCTAATAAAGGGAAGTTTACAGTGATAAATACCTATGTTAAAAAAGAAGAGAGACCGGGCACGGTGACTCACGCCTGTAATCCTAGCACTCTGGAAGGCTGAGGCGGGAGGATTGCTCAGGTCAGGAGTTCAACACCAGCCTGAGCAAGAGTGAGACCCCATCTCTACTAAAAATAGAAAGAAATTAACCAAACAACTAAAAATATATAGAAAAAATTAGCTGGGCATGGTGGTGCATGCTTGTAGTCCCAGCTACTCGGGAGGCTGAGGCAGAAGGATTGCTTGAGCCCAGGAGTTTGAGGTTACTGTGAGCTAGGCTGATTCCACGGCACTCTAGTATGGGCAACAGAGTGAGACTCTGTCTCCAAAAAAAAAAAAAAAAGAAGAAGAAGAAAGATTTCGATCGTAGTTTACACCTCAAGGAACTAGAAAAAGAACAAATTAAACTCAAAGTTAGCAGAAGGAAGAAAATAATTAAGATCAGAGTGGAAATAAATCAAATAGATAATAGAAAAACTAGAAAAAAAAATCAAGAACACTGAGTTGCCTTTTTGAAAAGATAAAATCAACAAACCCTTATTACACTAAGACGAAAGAACACTCAAATAAATAAAATCAGAAATGAAAGAGGAGACATTACAACGGATTCCTTAGAAATAAAAAGTATCATAAGAGACTTATCATGAACAATTAATTTTATGCCAACAAATTGGAAAACCTAAAAGAAATGGATAAATTCCCAGACACATTCAACCCACCAAGACTTAACCTAGAAGATACAGAAAATGTGAACAGACCAATAACAAATAAGGAGATTGGAGTAGCAATCAAAAACCTGCCAACAAACAAAAGCCCAGGATCAGATGGTTTCATGGTTGAATTCTACCAAACATTCAAAGGATTAATACCAATCCTTTTTAAACTCTTCCAAAAAATAGAAGTAGAGGGAATACTTTTGACTCATTTTCAGCAAACTAAGTTCAAAACACATCAAAAAGATTATACACCGTGACTAAGTGGGATTTATTCCTGGGATGCAATGTTGGTTTAACATATGTAAGTTAATAACTGTAATACATTGCATTAACAGAATAAAAGATAAAATCCACAAGGAGCATTCCAATAGATATAGAAAAAGCATTTGACAAAGTTCAACATTCATTTATGATTAAAAAAACTTTCAACAAAAGAGGTATAGAAGAAAACTTCCTAAACACAATAAAGGCCCTTTATGTAAAGCCCAAAGGAAACCACATAATCAATGGGGGAAAATTGATACAGTACAAGGCAAGAATGCCTACTCTCACCAGTTCTTTTCAACAGAGTACTAGAAGTACTAACAAGAACAATCACACAAGAAAAAGAAATAACAGACAACCAAATCAGAAAGGAAAAAGTAAAATTATCCCTGTTTGCAGATGACATGATCTTATATGTAGAAAGTTCTAAAGACTCCACAAAAAAACTATTAGAACTAATAAACTTAGTAAAGGATATAAAATCAACATACAACATCTGTTGTATTTCTTTACACCAATAATGATCTATCTAAAAAGAAAATCAAGAAAATAATCCCATTTGCAACAGCATCAAAAAGAATGAAATACTTAGGAATAAATTTATCCAAGGAGATGAAAGATCTATATACTGAAAACTATAAAACACTGATGAAAGAAATTATAGAAAACACAAATAAATGGAATTATATCCCATGTTCATGGATCGGAAGAATTAATACTGTTAAAATCTTTGTAAAGTACTCAGTGTACAGATTCAACACAATCCAATGACATTTTTTACACAGATAGAAAACAACTATAAAATTTGTATGGAACCATGAAAGACCCCAAATAGTCAAAGCAATCTTGAGAAAGAACAAAGTTGGAGGCATCACTCTTCCTGATTTCAACTTATATTACTAAGCTATAATAAAACAGTATGGTACTAGCATAAAAACAGACATATAGCATGATAGAGACAACAGAGTACAGAAATAAATCTTTGTATATGTGATCAAATGGTTTTTGGCAATGGGGCCAAGACCATCAATGGGGAAAGGACAGTCTTTTTCAACACATGATGCTAGGAAAAGTTGATATCTGCATGCAAAAAAATGAAATTGGACCCTTATTTTCCACCATACATAAAAATAAACTTAAAATGGATTAAAGACTTAACCATAAGACCTGAAACTATAAAAATACTAGAAAAAAACAGCAGGGGAAAAGCTCTCTGACATTGGCCTTGACGATGATTATTTTCAGATATCACACAAACCAAAAGCTCAGGCAACAAAAGCAAAAATAAACAAGTGGGCCTACATCAAACTTAAAAGCTTCTGCATAGAAAAGGAAATAAACAAAAAGGCAATCTACAATTGGGAGACAATATTTACACAAACCATATATCTGATAAGGGATTAATATATAAAATATTTGAGGAAATCACACAACTCAATAGCAAAAAAAACCTAAATACCCCAATTAAAAAATGGACAAAGGACCTAAATAGACATTTTTCCAAAGAAGACATAAAAATGGCCAATGGGTATATGAAAAGGTGCTCAACATCACTAATCAGGGAATTGCAAAACAAAGCCACAATGTGATATCACCTCACACCTATTAAGATGGTCATTATTAAGCAAGAGATAAATGTTGGTGAGGATGTGGAGAAAGGGAACTCTTTTACACTGTTGGTGGGAGTGTAAACTGGTACAGCCATTAAGGAAAACAGCATGGAGTTTCCTCAAAAAATTGAAAATAGAACTACCATATGACCCAGCAAGCCCTCTTCTGGGTATCTATCCAAAGGAAATGAAATCAGTACTTCATAAAGATATCTTGGCCGGGCACGGTGGCTCACACCTGTAATCCTAGCACTCTGGGAGGCCGAGGCAGGTGGATGGTCAATTTGAGCTCAGGAGTTCGAGACCAGCCTGAGCAAGAGCGAGACCCCATCTCTATTAAAAATAGAAAGAAATTATCTGGACAACTAAAAATATATAGAGAAAAAATTAGCCGGGCATGGTGGTGCATGCCTGTAGTCCCAGCTATTCGGGAGGCTGAGGCAGGAGGATTGCTTGAGCCCAGGAGTTTGAGGTTGCTATGAGCGAGGCTGACGCCACGGCACTCTAGCCTGGGCAACAGAGTGAGACTCTGTCTCAAAAATAAATAAATAAATAAAATAAGCTAAGTGAAATAAGCCAGACACAGAAAGAAGAAAACTGCATGATTCTAATTATATGTAGAATCTTTTAAAAAGCTGCTGGAATGGTCGGGCGCGGTAGCTCATGCCTGTAATCCTAGCACTCTGGGAAGCCGAGGCAGGAGGTACTCACTCTAGCCCGGGCAACAGAGTGAGACTCTGTCTCAAAAAAAAAAAAAAAAAAAAAAAAAAAAAAAAAAAAAAGCTGCTAGAAGATAACAGAGGATAAAATCTAGGAGACCTTGTGTTTGGCAATCACTTTTTAGATATAACTCCAAAAGTATGATCCATGAAAGAAAAAATTTATAACTGGACTTCATTAAAATTAAAAACTTATGTTCTTCACGAGACACTGATAAGAAAATGAAAAGACAAGCCACAGACTAGGAGAAATTTTGCAAAACACGTATCTGTTAAAGAACTGATATCCATTATGTACAAAAAACTCTTAAAAGTCAACAATAAGAAAACAAACAACCTAATTAAAAATGGGCAAAATATCTAAACATACATCCAGATTATAGATATATAGATGGCAAGCAAGCATATGAAAGGGTGCCCTACCTCATATATCACTAGGGAATTTCAAATTAAAATGCCAATGACATAACAATATACACATATTTGATAAAGCCCAAAACACTGACAATATCAAATGCTGGTGAGGGTGCTGAGTAAACAGTAATCCCATTCATTTATGTGGCAATACAAAATGGTACAGCCACTGTGGAAGCCACTTTGGCATTTTCTTACAAAATTAAACATACTCTTGCCATACAATCCAATAATTGTGCTACTTGATATTTACCCAAATAAGTTGAAAACTTAGGCCCACACAAAAACTTGCACACAAATGCAGCTTTATTCATGATTGCCAAAACTTGGAAGCTACCAAGATTTCTTTCAACATGTGAATAGATAAATTGTGGTACATCCATAGAATGGAATATCATTCAGCAAGAAAAAGAAATGCACTATCAAGCCACTAAAAGACGTGGAGGACACTTAAATGCATATTGCTAAGTGAAAAAAGCGGATTTGAAAAGGCTACATACTATATGATTCCAGCTATATGACATTCTAGGAAAAGCAAAACTATGCAGATAGTACAAAGGTGAGGGATTTGTGAGGAGGAAGGGAGGGATGAATAGGCTGAATGCAGAGGACTTTTAGGACAGTGCACCTATTTACTGAACTGTAATGGTGGATGAATGTCATTCTACATCTGTGTCAAAATCCATAGAATGCACAACACAGTGAGTGAAACCTAATAATGTAAACTATGGACTTTAATAATGTGTCGACACTACTTACCAGTTGTAAGAAATGTACAGCAGAAATGCAGGATGTTAACAGAAAACTGTGTATGGCAGGCTTTTCGGGGGGTTATATGGAAACTCTCTGTACTTTGTCCTCAATTTCTCTGTAAACCTCAAACTGCTCAAAAAAATAAAGCCTGGCCAGGCACAGTGGCTCCGGCCTGTAATCCTAGCACCTTGGGAGGCTGAGGTGGGAAGATAGTTCAAGGCCAAGGCCAAAGCCAGGAGTTCAAGACCAGCCTGGGCAACATAGTAAGACCTCATCTCTACCAAAAACAGAAAGAAAAATCAGCTGGACATGGTGGCACACACCTGTAGTCCCTGTAGTCCCAGCTACTTAGAAAGCTAAGGCAGGAGGAGCCTTTGAGCCCAGGAGTTTGAGGTTGCAGTGAGTTATGATGATGCCACTGCACTCCAGCCCAGGCAACTGAGCAAGATCCTGTCTGAAAAGAAAAAACAAAAAACAAAAAACCCACAAACTTTTGAAATGTATTAATTGAAAGTACATTAAAGCTATAAATTTTAAAAGACATTTACACAAAATGATGATTCGCTTTTAAGAACGTGATCTCTATGCAAATATTCAAATCTTTTATGTCCTTCAGTACTTTTCATCACTTAGGTGTTATTTTTTATTTATTTATTTATTTTCATTATTTTTGAGACAGGGTCTCGTTCTGTTGCCCAGGCTAGAGTGCTGTGGCAACCTCAAAGTTCTGGGCTCAAGCAATCCTCCTGCCTCAGCCTCCCGAGTAGCTGGGACTACAGGCCAGCACCATCACACCCAGCTAATATTTTCTATTTTTAATAGAGATGGGGTCTCACTGTTGCTCAGGCTGATCTCGAACTCCTGAGCTGAAGCAATTCTTCTGCCTCGGCCTCCCAGAGTGCTAGGATGAGAGGTGTGAGCCACTGCGCCCAGCCTCACTTAGATTTTAAATATTAAGGATTTTTCTAAATACTGAAGGTTGTGGTTGATATTGTAAATGGAATTTTAAATTTACATTTCTCAATAGATTATTGTGCTGATAAAAAAGAAAACTTCCTACTCCCATGATCCCAACACTTTGGGAGGCTGAGACAGGGAGATCACTTAAGGCCAGGAGTTTGAGATCAGCTTGGGCAACAAAGCAAAATGCCCTTTCTCCAAAAATTTTTTTCAAAAATTACCTGGATGTATAGCAACAAGAGGATGATGAAGAAAAAAAAAAAAGAAAAAAAATTATCTGGATGTGGTGGTGTATATCTACAGTCCCAGCTACTTGGGAGACTCAGGCAGGACAATCAGTTGGTCCTGAAAGTTCAAGGTTGCAGTGAGCTGGAATCAAGCCACTGCATTCCAGCCTGGGTGACAGAGCAAGACCCTATTGCTAAGAAAAAGAAAGAAAACTTGATTTTTTATTTTTTATATTTCCTTGTATCTGGTAGTAGCTTATTAATTTTAAATAGGTTTTTATTTGCTCCTTTTTACCTCATATCATATATACAGAATGATTTGGTCTTTTCCTTTCTCATATTAATTACTTTTTTTTCTTTTTTTGGCTGCATAGATTAACAGCAAAGTATTGAATAATAACCATGTTAAGAAATGTTTGTATCTTGGTGCTACTTTACTGCTGTTTCAAATTTTAGTATGATGTTTGCTGTCAATTTTGTATTTTATGATATATACTGTTCACTTTTTTCTTTTTTTTTTTTTTTTTTTTGAGACAAGATCTCACTATGTTGCCCAGGCTGATCTCAAACTCCTAGGCTCAAGCGATCCTCCCACCCCAGCCTCCCAAGTAGCTGGGATTACGGGCATGAGCCACCTCACAGGGCTAACACTGTTCACTATTTTAAAAAACTTTGTTATCATAGTTTACCATGTTGGTGTCTTTTTAAAAATCACAAATAGCTATTGAGTTTACTAAAATGTCTTTTTTGGCATGTATTATAATAATCACATGAATTTCTCCCTAATTTTATCAATGACTTCACACTATGAAATTTCTTTACATTCCTTAAATAATTCCTACTTGTTTACAGTGTTTTATTTTTACGTGCTGCTGGATTTTGTGTTTTCATTTTTTTTTTTTTTTAGATGTTGAAGACTATCTTTGTTTTCTGAAATTCTTTTTCCCGATTATGTTAAAAAGATGTTTTTCAGTAGATAGTGGGGTTTACTACCCTAGATAAAATTTGGCTAATAAGTGAAAATTGGTTGAAGGTAGAAGACTTTATCATGAGTGAAAGTAGTTTATCCCAAACCTAGGAAAACCCTACCCACTGTTCTCCTTTGTTTTTTACTAAGCCATGCATTCTCATACAAAGCAAACCTTGATGTTGAGTGAAACATTAAAATCTATATTAACAGTAAGTCTTCTTGTTTTTCATTTAGTGGAAGCCATGAAGATTCACTAAGAAACAAATTTCAAGAAAATAGTTCAAGTTGTCATACTAAGTTTAATGAACTTTAGTAAATGGAAATACTAAATATTAGGTTGAACTGTATATGAAATTGCTGATATTTTACCATATCAAAATGGTATATTTCATATTTCATTCTAATACCAAATGGCATTGGATAAAATAGATACTTGGCATCTTACAGATCTAGCTGGTTCCTGACAAGGAAAGGCCTTCCAGATTCCCAGAGATATACCAGAGCTTTTTCAAAGACCCCTATGGACATGGCATTCCCCAGCTTTTTATTCTGAGCTTTTTTTTTTTTTTTTAAGCCTATTGTTTCCCTCAACTGTTAGCACTGTCTGGGGCGTCCACGATGTTAGATATTAATAATTGCCTGTATTTGTCTTCAGCACACACCCCTGGGAAGATGGCTGTCTGTCCTGAGTGAGCTTTGAACCAGATCAAATAAAGACAGTTTGTGAATGGCGTCCTCCAGGGAACCACCAGGGGTCATCTGGTGACAGTTCTCTGGGGGTGGGGCTTTGAAGCAACTGACTCTGTTCTGCCCCTCCCTGGGCTGCCAGGCTGCTGGTTTTCAAGGCTGCAGTGGAACTAGTAAGGGGCAGACGAGAATAGGGCAAACTAAAATGACACAAAACTCACTGTTTTTCTTTGTACTTTTTTCTTTCTTGCAGCAAATTTTGCATAAGAAAAACTCACTATTTTTGTCCAGATTCAGCCATTTTTCTTGAATAATCCATCATCTGCCAGATTGTTGCAAGTCTTTGGCTAATATGCAGAGTTCTGAAAAAGTAGATTCTGAACATTGTTTTGTTTGAGACAGGCTGTCGCTCTGTCCCCCAGACTGGAGTGCCGTGGCACAATCATAGCTCACTGATTGTGAACGTTTTCACGGTACTTTGTTGCTTTTAGGGAGGAGATGATTTTCAGAGGTTTTCACTCTGCCATTTTCACCAGCTCCTCTCAACACATTGCGTTGAGACACCTTGTTTTTCAATGCCTTCTCCCAGCTGTGTTCCGATTGACTTTTGGCTGTTGCCAGGAACCAACTCCACCCTCAGAGGATAAAGATTTGTCATCAGTGAGAAAATCCAGATACCTGTGAAGTGGTTTCTGCCTGAATCCCCAGCTTCATCTCCCACCACTGTCTCTGACGTGAACAGCACTAAGAATGAGCTATCAGGTCCCTAAGCTGTACATTTCCTCCTTTGCATTACACCCTTTCAGCTCTTATCTCCATTTTATAAATGAGGAATTGGGGCTCACAGAGTTTAAGTATCCTTCGGGAAGTTAAATAGCTAGTAAATGGAGCGCAGAGACCAGAACAGGTCTGTTTGACCCTAAAGCCAAATTTAATATTCTTTGAGAGAAACTATTTTTATTTCAGACATTTATATGTCTGAAAAATCATTGTCATAACTTTAAACTGCACCTCACATTTCTAAATCTAATTTTGGAAAGTGGACATTGAAATCATCGGAAGAAAATTCTCTCTTTAAAGGAAACTTGAAGTTGGGGTTATTTTTAACAAAACTCTACTATCTGTCTAAACCCAGATTTTTTGTATATTGGGTTAATGTAGAATTAAATAAAAATCTCATATATGGAAATAGGTTTAGAATCACAAAATAGGTTTTAAGATCTGGAAGAGATCTCAGAATCCTCTCTTCTACTTACCTCATTGTATAGATGAGAAGACTGATGTCAGGAAAGACGATGCCTGGTCCTAGTGAGTTAGTACCGGTGGTAACCACTGACCTTCCTTCCGTCCTAATACCCTCCCAGGCCCTGGTGTCCTGCAATAGTCGGTGGGGTGGGGGCAGCCACCTAAAGACCAAGTTACTCAGTCTGTAGGCCAGTAATGGGCAGTACCAACCAACTGCAAGCTGGTGTGTAATGCAGACTCACAGGCCCCGCCCCAGACTTGCCTTTTAATAAGACCCCCAGTGACTCACATACACATTAACTTCATGAAGCCTTGAGCCCTGGCTCCTCCCTTCTTCTTCCCGTGAGTCTCTCAGTCTCATCATGGTTTCACCGTTAGGCAAACCTGAGGGCAAAATGTTTTTACTTTTGCCTCTTTGTTACCTAATACTACGGAACTTGCCAGGAGTCATCAAAGCTTTTCTGAATTTTTCTTCATATCAGTATAAATAAAAAGTCTAGGCCACCAGATAAGTCAGGCTCTGTACCAGATAATTCTGGACAAAGTGATGCCTGAAATATAGATTCATGGAACATGACTGCTTAGGTCTTTTGCCCTGAATAGCCAACAGTAGGGGAAAGCCTGGAGGCTTTGGAGAAAGAAATGACTTGTCTTCGATTCACTGTTTTGTGCCTCTTCTCTGCATAATTCCACCCCAGCCATCTCCCATTTTGTTCGTGTATACTTCAATTAGCCTATGTGGCTAATATTTTAGTATGAATTAGTTTAAGTTCTTACTCCTCCCAAAAATATTTGCAAAGAGAGGAAGGCTGAACGTTCAAACATGAGATTCTGGCTCAGGAAAGATTTTGGAAGTAGGCCTAGCCATGGCTCCATGTCAATAGACCCTAGTCCTCTATTTGTAGCACCCAGGTATTTTTGTTCCTTCATCTGTAAAATTTGCATTATCTTATTACGTATGCTTTTTTTTTTTTTTGAGACAGAGTCTCACTCTGTTGCCCGGGCTAGAGTGCCATGGCATCAGCCTAGCTCACAGCAACCTCAAACTCCTGGGCTCAAGCAATCCTACTGCCTCAGCCTCCCGAGTAGCTGAGACTACAGGCATGTGTCACCATGCCCGGCTAATTTTTTCTATATATTTTTAGTTGTCCAGCTAATTTCTTTCTATTTTTAGTAGAGACGGGGTCTTGCTCTTGCTCAGGTTGGTCTCGAACTCCTGAGTTCAAATGATCCGCCCGCCTTCGGCCTCCCAGAGTGCTAGGATTACAGGCGTGAGCCACCGCGCCCGGCCTTATTATGTATGCTCTTGAAAACATTTTCAGATAACTTATTTATTTTATTTTTAAGAGACTAGGTCTCACTCTGTTCCCTAGGCTGGAGTGCAGTGGCACGATCATGGCTCACTGCAATCTCGAACTCTGGGCTCAAGGGATCCTCTTGCCTCAGCCTCCCTAGTAGCTGGGACTACGATGTGCACCACTCCGCCCAGCTAATTTATTTTTAAATTGTTTTTAGGTGGGGGTAGGGGGGTGTGTCTCACTATGTTGCCCAGGCTGGTCTCCTGGCCTCTAGTCATCCTCCCATATCAGCCTCCTAAGTCGCTGGGATTGCAGGTGTGAGCCACCACGCCCAGCTCAGATCACTTATTTTATGTAAGACTCATAAATACTCTGTGAGGAAAGTGGTATCATCTTCATTTTACAAACCTTAAAGTTGTCTTAGACCTTTTAGTTTGCCAAACCAAAGTCTAGGCTCTCTGCAGTATACTAATAAAATTCTCTCTCATGGGTGTTTCTTGACGACTGTTTTTTTTTTTTGATTTATGTGTATGCACTTTTTGAATAGGTAATGCTCTCCCAGATTCAGTGCTTGATAAACAAATTCTTTGTGATACCCACTCTCTTGTGGGTATTTTCTTTTCCTTGGAGGCATTTGGAATGCAGGGCCCTCAGTCTCCAGGATGACTGTGCTTGTACTGGGATTCTCTCTGACCCAATGTGTTCACAATACCTTGACCAGTTCAGAGAAGGCAGACTGAGGAAGGAAAGAACCTGGAAATAAGGAGAAGATGAGAAGATTTTGCAGTCTTGGAACAAGTGTCCCTGACTGTTTAAAGGATTGTGATGTAAAAGAGGGAATATGTTTCTTGTGGGTAGAGGCAGATTTGCTGTGAAGATAATCAGGTTTAAGCTTTAGGCCTTTTGTGTGGACCCCTTTCAAGGCCCTGTACCTAGTTTTGAATCCTTAAATTTGTGTTATTTTAACTAAAATCCCCGCTCCTTGCAAATGATAGTATATGGGTTTTAGAACTCAAAACCTGGATCTACCCCTTTCTGTGTGGCTCCAGAGAGCAAATCAGGATCTAAGACAGACATGGAAATCCAGGCTAAGGATGATAGCTCAACAAAGGAAAATCTTTCCCTGGGCAGGACAATTCCACCAAGAAGTGGGTTGTTGTGTTAAATACCCCCTATAGCTACTCACAGTCATTCTTCCCAGCAACATCCCCTTTCCTGCTGATAGAACTTGGATTTGTTAAAAAAGCTAATGGAGCTCTCCATCTCAGGGAGAACAGGCCTTCCCCAAGCCCCAAAGGTAAATCTGATTGGTCTAAGCCAGTCATGCTCTTCTCTTTGGCTAAGTATGGGCAGGTAATCAATCTAGTTCTGGGGATGGGGGTTGGGGGGGTGGGGAAGACTTCCTTCTCTAAAAGAAAGACAAGACTTCATGAAGAGGTCTTTTCCCTCTTCCCTTTCAATTCCTGAAACTCAGGAGAGCTGGAGATACAGCATCCATCTTGGGGCCAATAGGCTAGAAACAAAAACCAAAGTCAACATGCTAAGGGTGGCAGAGCAGAACCAGTAAAAGAGTTTAGGATCCTTGTAGAATTGTTAAGGAGCTGAACCAGCGCTAGCAGCCACTGCATTACCCCTACATTATTATACTTACGTGAGAAAAAGAAACTCCTTATTTGTTTAAGCAAAGTTAATTAAATTTTCTATTACTTGCAGCCAAATATATTTTTACTTAATACAGCTGAGTTTGAGAAGAGGCCCTTCTCTGGTGGGAGTCAATTCACAGGTGAACTTACCACAAAATAGGGATGTTGCAGAGGGTATTATGTGTGGGAGAGAGGAACTGGAGAGGTGACAAATTGTTATTAGGAATGATCGTGCATTATTAGAGCACAAACAACATGACTTGGGTCCCTAGGTTTCATCCTCCCTTCCCAGAGTCTTCATATTTGCTTCAGCCTATAACCATCTTTCTCGATATATTCCTCTCACTGCATCCGTAGCCTCCTCCAGTTCCACCATTGACAGGAGGTAAAAAA
>JAQIFY010002034.1:0-13677 GCA_028533085.1 Varecia variegata | reverse complement strand
GAACACAGCCACATCCATTTGTTTGCATACTGTCCAATGGCTGCTTTTGCACTAAAAGGGGCAGTTTGAATAGTTGTGACAAAGACTATGTGGCCCACAAAGCCTAAAATATCTGCTATCTGATCCTTTAGAGAAAAAGTTTGCCAACTCCTGTACCCCATGATTTTTTTATAATATTTATAGATGCCAGGAGGCTTTGAAATACCCCCATCCACTTGCAGCTGAGCCCGTCCTGCAAACACACACACACAGCTCCACACCTCCGCCTGGCAGTGCTTCTGCCATGGTCAGGAGAGACGAACACAACATCATTGGCCACCGGAACTGAGAACCGAAATGAAAACTGAAGCACAGCGCCGCACACTTGGTTAGCATAGGTTCCTGTTGCTTGCCTGCTTTATGCTTTCAGGACCACCTGGCAACCAACAAGCCCACTCCAAGCCACCCAGCATCTCTGCCCTCCTGCCTTCAGCCCTGTATGTGTGTACTCGGGGGGAAGTGCCCAGTGTACAATTCACACGAACGGGATGAACAAGGCAGACTAAACAGAAAAGTCTGCTCAAGCAGGAATTTAAAAGCTAAAGTCTTAGAGGTCCACCCACCACTGGCACAGGCTTAACGCAGGCTCTTGGCCGGGTTCCTTTATCTAAAGCACAGCGCCCTCACATGGTGCCGAAGGGAAGGGCAGCCTCGTTGAAAAGCTGGCTCAGATGCCATCTGTGAGAGGGCCCAGCGCTCCCTCGGTGAGGATTTTAAATCAACGTTATGCAGATTTCCATCCTCGGTTCCCCCACAGATAGCTCCTCGCTGGAAACTTTACACCACGAAGTATAAACTCTGACCTCTACAGAAACTCACTAAACCGCAGCAAATGGGATTCAGATGTTTCCACGTACAGTACAGTGATGTGACCTAGACTTAAAACGCTTTGGCAAAAACAGGAAAAATGATGTGGGCCTTCCAGTCCCTCCCAGAACATGATACAGCCCTGACCCAAGCCCTGGAGGGATCGGAGGCTTTCTCACTCCTACTCAAGCCTACTCACCCACAGACCACATTCGCTCTACCAGCCCCTCCACAGTCTATTCCACTTTCCTTGTTTCATCAAAGCTGCCAACTTCTCCCAGCTGAGCAAACGAGAATCACACTCTAATGAGAACTCAGAAAACTCCTGAAAGGAGAACTAGGCTGACCCCAGGAAATGCCACCCATAGTTACCCCACAGTGCCAGGAAGAGAGCACATGCACACCCAGGCTTTCTGGCTTTGCTGCAGATCCTCAATGACTTGCTGCAGACCATGTGGGTAAGGGACAGAGAACCCAAGATGATAGCACAGAATGAGGTGGGGTAGCAGTTTCTTGTGCCTGGGAAGGACACAAAATAATATCATAAACGGCCAACGCAGAGGTCGATCATAACAAAAGATAGAGAAACAACCCATGTGTTTCATGCTCTAAGTCAACACCAGACTTTGCTGGGGGAAGCCCATCTGTCGGCCATGTGCGCCCCTGGGGTGGGGGGGCATGATGGAGAAGCTGAGGAGTGCTGGTCTGGGCACCAGTGTAGCCACGTGATCACAGCAAGGCAAAGGTACACAAGAAATCCCGTGCCTCTTAGGGTACCTGTCACAGGTGACTCAAATGCAGCAGGGCAGGGTCTTGGAACAGGGAAGCTACATCCACAGTAAACAAGCTTCTGGGGACAGGAATAGGGTCTTACCCATGTAAGTACTCCTCAGGCCTGGCTGGGGTGGATGCCAGACACATGGTGCTAATGGTACAAGGAAACAAGGAGCAATACCCTCTCTCACTCGTTTCAACTAAGAGGAGTGGGGCTAACTGTGTCTGTCTGGGGATCCTCCAAACTTCTTTGCAGGTACAGAAAGAAGATGCAAAAGGAAGGAAGGTGAATGCCCACTCCCCATCTCCCCATCTAAGAAAGAACAGATAAGATATACACGTATAGGTGTGTTCCCCTGACACACATACACCTGTGCAGATGCAGTGTTCCTCGCTACACCTCTGTGCGCCTAGGGCCCTGACAGTTTCATCCCTGCTACATCCGCGCTCCCCTGAGCCGGCTGCAGCGTGTGCCCCAATGCAACCCTGGCTCACTCAGCTCAGCTGGTGGGAAGAGCTGGACTCGGATGCTTCCCATCCCACCCCCTTTGCTCATAGATCATCCAGAAAGTCGGGGAGGTGGGGAGGTAGGGGGTTCCCTCAGGCCCTCCAAGGGGCTGGACTTCCGCCGAGGCTCCCCACCCCAACCCTCCATGGGGACCACCCGGGCGCCGCAACAGACCAGACAGGCAGACCCGGAGGGGGCGCGGGCAGTACCAGGCCGCCGGCGGCGCCGCAAGCGCTGAGCGAGACGAGGGAGCCCGGGTGGCCCAGCACGCGTCCCGAGTAGAAGCACAGATCGGCGGGGCGTCCGCGTCGCCCGGCTGCGCCCGCCTCCTCCACCTCGAAGCCTCGGGACAGGAAGCGCAGGTCGCGGCGCAGCTGCAGGTACAGGTCGCGCCCGAAGGCCGGCAGGTGCAACAGCAGTGCGCGCTCTCCTGGCCGGGTGCGCGGGGCTGCGGGGGGCGCGCGGGGGCGCCGCCGCCGTCGGGGCCCGGGGGCTCCAGGCAGCGGCGGCAGGTGCACGTCGTCTGGGCGCACCCGCCACGGGAGCACCACCTCCACGTCGGCCGCCGCGTCGCCGACAGCTGCAGAGAGAGAGGAGACGCGTCAGCGCTGCAGGGCCCGCCCGCCGGCTGCGCGCGGGGTCCAGCCCTGCGTTAGCCCGGCCAGCTCGGGGACAGAGTGGCCCAGGGCAGGCGCTTCCTTCCCACCCCTCGCCTCGGCACCTCCATGCTGACCAGAGACTGTGCCTGGCCCGCGCCACCTGGGGAAGGTCTCCGGAGCAGCCGCCCGATCGCTCTGAAATCGGCGCCGCAGCATCTGCAAGCGGAGAACCGCCGGCGGCGCGCCTGCCTGGGAGGCACCGAGTCCAGTCCTCCGGGCGCGGCCCGCGCCTCTCCGCCTGGGGCGCTGTCAGCGATCCGCCGCAGGGATGCCTCGGGAGGGCAGAGGGAAGGTGGCCGCGAGAGGCAGGGGCGAAGAAGGGGGGTGGGAGAGGGGGCAATACCTGCGCCCGGGTCCAGTCCCCAAACCAGCAGCAGCAGCAAGGGCAGGACGAGAGGAGGCAGCAGGGCGCCGTCACACATGGTACTCGGGACGAGCAGCCCCCAGGACCGTGGCGGCGGAGCTGGAGCTCTCGAGGCGGCGGCGCCAGCCGGAGTGCAGCCCTCCAGCCTTTGGAAAAAGTAATTAGCGCTGCGGACAAACCCAACGTGGTAAACCCCAAGCCCCGCCTTCCCCTCGGAAAGCAGGAGCTGATTGGGCTCTCGCTTTCCTCTGCTCCGCCTCCTCCTTCCCTATTGGTTAGGATGGGTCGAAACCAAAGTACGTAGTTAGGTTGTAAGCATTTTCTTACACGTGGTTTCTGGGCAGTAGCGGGGACGCGACACCAGGTGGCGTTCGGGAGCCGACTCGAGCCGCGAGATCCTGCAACAGTCAGGTGGACGCTGGGCTGGTCTTCAGAGCTTGTCCTCATTTTGGAAATCCTCTCTCAGCCTGCTGTCCAATTTCCCAGGAAGACAGGCCAGAAATCGTCCTGGCCAACCGCTTTTATCCAGAAAAGCATATTCTCTCTGCATCTAAAGTAAAGTTTTGGTTGTTTGTGGCTGGAAAGACTCCCAGTCCACTTGCCTGCACACCTGGGTTTACGCTTGGCTATATCCGAGATGTTTATCCAAACCCCTCACACCTCCCGCGGTCTTCATCTCAAGAAGCCAGGGGAACAGGCATGCCCGCGCCCTCTCACAGATTGGAAAACTAAAGAAGAGAGAGCTCAAGGGGCTTACTTAAGTTACCCAGCGCGTTTCTGTTACAGCAAAGGCTGGAATTGGTGGTCCTGACATTGGACTTGGTGCTGCTCACTGCTAACAGCAGGAGCCCTCTGAAGGAGGTAGGATGGAGTGTTACAGACAGGTTAGGAAACTGGCACAATGTGTCAAAGTCTGAACTTGAACCTAGGTCTTCCAGAAACAGAATGAATTGATTCTTTTCCCACCACAATATCACTAAGGTCTGCAAGAAAGGTGGTTCCTTTAGTTAGTTTCCTGAAGAGCATCTTGTAGAAAACAAAAACAAAACAGAATTAACCAAAGCGTAACCATAACGTCTCAGGTTTCCCCTCCTTTCCCTGTCTGCCCATTTCCGTTTTCTCAAAGCAGAAAGGTTATAGTTCCCTACTGGACTCTGCTGGACGCCTCAGAATCTAAATTTCATCACAAGATGATGTATGGTCAGAAAGAATGCAGAGCACTGTCCAGCTCCCATGAATTTTAAGGAACCCCGAGGGTGTGGCCCTCCCCAGGACCTTGCTGCCACTCAGTGCTTGGCTCCTGTGGTTGCTGGGAGCATCTGCACAGGTCCCGCGCTGGGCCAGGCTTGGGGCTTTGTTTCTCCCCTTGACTGTGTCCAGGTCAACAGCATTTTCTGGCAGCACAAGAACTCAGGGTGAGCTTCTTAAGTGCAGCTTTTTGGCAAAAAGAGCCATCTCAAAGGCCTGCCACTGAAAACCATGCAGTATGGGCCACACAGCCTCAGGAGAACAAGTCAGCCTGAAGTAGTCATCATCAACTTATCAGGTGATGCTCAGATGCTAAAATTGGTCCCTAGAGACATGAAAACTAAGACAACAGCAAGCTACCATTTCATCCCCAGGCTGACCAAAACTAAAGAGCTGGGAAATATCACATACTGGGGAGGACGCTCTCCTGCCCGTGGGTTGGAGTATAAATTGGCACAGCCACTTTGACAAACAATTGGGCAAACTGTGGTAAATGTAAAAATGCACACACTCTGCAACTCTGTAATTCCATTCTGGTTAGCTACCCCAGAGAAACACTGGCACATGTACAAGAATGTTCATCATGGCACTGTATTAAGAGCAAAAAATTGTAAGAACGTGAATGTTTGTCATTAGATAAATGGCTACTAGAATACCAGGCATCATTTAAAAGAAATGCAAAAATCTCATATATGTGACAACATAGACAGATCTCCAAGATCCATTATCAAATAGAATAAAGTTGCAGAACAATGTACACAAAAATGATAATATGTATATAAACACAAATATTAAATTATTTTATGAACTCAGATAAATACAAAAAATCAAAGAGAGAAGTGTGGAAGAATACACACAAAACTTTTTTTTAAGGTTTAATGTTCTTTTTATATAATACTGTATGTTGAGGAAAGATACCAGGTCAGGATCCAGTCAGGATAAGTGATACCACTCTAGGTATTTCAAACAGAAAGAATTTAATACAGAGTATTAATTACAACAGTTGAGAAGGGTAGAAGGAGTAAGAGGGAGAAAGAAGAACTGGAGAAGTAGATTGAAGATGGGATGATGTTCAGCCAATATATGCTACTCCTGTCCCTGGGTTGGATTTCAGCCCCAGGGGACTGTGCCTACTGCTACACTATTGAAGACACTGTCGCAGTTGTCACAGTTGGCTCTGGATGTGCCAAAGTGGTGCCACCTTGACCAGGGCCCTATCCGCATTGCCATGCCAGCAACTTCCAGCACCTGCTGCCCTGGGCTCTGATCTCTGCCCCCTTCCATCTCATTTCCTGCCAGGCCCTCTTTTTGGCAAAAACAAGCAGGAATCCTAAGAAAATGTAAGGTGATTCTGGTGCAAGAACATTAAAATTTTTTAAAAGACATTAAAATGTAAGGGAGTCAGAGAATGTGAGTTGCAGACTTTCAGTCTTGACAATAAAAAGCAGAACTTAGAAGTGGTCCTGCAGGGAGGAGACACAGACCCACTAGAGGGCTTAATCTGGCCCCTGACTCTGAATGCCTCTTGCCCCTCATCCTGTGTTCATCAGTCACACTAAAGGCTTGCGCTTCCCTGCCTTCAACTTTCTGTTCCACGGCATTTCTCCCACAGCCCTCCGCACTGCCTTCCCTGACCCCAATCCCAGACCCTCCTCAGTCTTGAAACCTTCCCACTGTGCCCCTGGGAGCTTCTGCTCCTTAACCTGGGTCTGCAGCCTCTCCTCCGAGCATTCTGTACTTACTAACAAAACTCCTTCTTTAATTCAAGGTGGCAATAAAATCCTACATTTCTCAGCCTCTTTTTCCCCCTAGGAGTGGTCATGTGTCACAGTTCTGGCCACTGCGATTTAAGAAGCTACTAGCTGGAGTCCTACGAAAGTTCATTTAAGAAGCTTCCTTCAGTGGCTGCACACCCTTTTTCACTGTGTCGCTTCCTCCTGGCTCCTGCCTAGAACGTGCATGTGCTAGCTGGAATTCCAGCAGCCAGCTGCCAAGCGGGAGGAAGAGCACCATACCCCCAGGGAGTAGAAAGATAGATGACCTCTGATGACATCTTGGAGTCACCATGCCAGCCCTGGGCTGTCTGCCTCTGGACTTTTCACTGTATGAGAGGAAACTATACTCGTGTTTAAGCCATTGCTATGTGGGTTGTGTGTTACCTGCAGCCAAACTCAACCCCTAACAGATACTCATGTGGACAGCACCCCAGCCCCCACCCTGGGCTCTAGGCTCCTCAGTTTCCTCCCTCAGTAACCCTCGGCATGCTACCTCAACCACCCACTCTGCCAGTCATACCCTAGACCTTGTCACCACCCCCAGCTGTTCCACCTTCCATCGCTTGAACACCCACCTCTGACCACAGCTTCCCGGCCTCCCAGCCTGCTCACCAAATGCTCCTACCTCACAAGGTTTCTCAGTCCACACCTCCCAACCACCCAGCCTCTCTTCCCTTGACTCCCTCTCCAGTTTACATTCCAGGGCCAATCACTCCGAAGTCACTCTTGCCAATATGCTCAGCACCTTCCCCTATGCCTTTTCACTGCAGTGGTCAGGCAGAACTGGATAAACTCAACTCTCCACCCTCACTGAGCATGTGCCTGAGCTCTGAACACCACTGGAGCTGAGCATACGACAGGGAAATCTGCCATCGCCTGCTTCACTTGAGCCCTTGCGGTGCCCATCATGCTCAACCTCCTCTTCTTCTCAATGCAACAATGAGATCAAACCCTCCCCTCTCTTCTCAACTTCAGATTCTTCATCTCTTCCCTCTCTTTTTTGCAGAGGATACTCATCCACCTTACAGAGATGACCTCTAGCCCAGGCCTCTTGCCATTGTTTGAATGTTTGTGTCCCTCCAAAATTCATAAGGAGAGTTAATTCTCATTGTAGTGGTATTAAGAGGTGGAGCTTTTTGAGAAGTAATTAAGCCAGGGAGTCAGTAGACTAACAAAACAGGTTCAGAGAGCTTCCTGGCCCTTTTGCCTTTCACCTCTTCTGCCATATAAGGACACAGCATTTATCCCCCCTGGAGGATGTAGCAACAAAGTGCCATCTTGGAAGCAGAGAGCAAGCCTTACCAGGCACAGAATCTGCTGGCACCTTGATCTTGGATTTCGCAGCTTCCAGAACCATAAGAAATAAATTTCTGTTATTTATAAATTACCCAGTCTAAGGTATCTTGTTATAGCATCAGACATATATGAAGACACCCCTCCTCCTGACTCCAGACCCTATATCCAGCTGCCCAGTTGACCATTGCACAGGGCGAGATCATGGAATGTGGTCCAGTTTCAAGGCTAGACGAGAATGATGACTTGGACTTGGTCCAAGTCTGCTTGTGTTTTGGTTTGACCTTGAATCAGGAAATCAGCAGTGTGGAAGATGGAAGGGTCACTGGACACTGATGTCATTTGGTACACATTGCACTTGTGTGGTTAAGCCTATTTGGATAAGCTGCTGTAGCCTGGATTTAGTTGCATGCAGCCAAGCACAGTATGATCTAATGTCCTCAGACTATCCCCCAGAGTACTCCTCCTCCTGCCTGAGTTCCTGATGAGGACTGGCCAGCCAGAAGTCAGGGTCAAATCCAACTCCAGGATCTGAAGTAGCTGTTCCCTGATGGTGAGTAAGGCCAACGCCTTATACTGTGACCAAGCACAGAACAGAGCAAGGCTGGCATGTGCTTCTCAAAATCATGGAACCTAAACAGCAGCCTCTGCTGGTGTTGATGGCAACTTACTAGCAGAGAAATCATTTTATTTTTTCAGAGGAGAGTTTTAAGTTGGCTTCAGATGCTTGGACAAAAGAGAAAGTCAGCCCTGCAAGGTCTATGACACTGAGCACAGCTACGGTGTGTTGAAAGCAGGTATTGCCAACACCCACCACAGCTCTAAAAGTTGCATTTCAGTGCCTATACGAGGTATAAGTTTAGGCAATTCAACTTCCTGGGGAAGTTTTCAAGATAAATTAGTTAAGGAATATCAAAAAAGCATCTGACAAAGTAATAATTTGAATTTTCCATGAGTTGACCATGAGCCAATCTTTCAACCAGTGATTGGATGGCAAGACCGGTTCCTGCAGAGGACATACCTACTACTTGATGATGGAACCAAACCATCCCCAGAAAAGAGCCCCTCCATCCTGTGTTCTGGAACAGATCTCGTGCATCCAACATCCAACATATCACAAAGTGGTCCGATGAAAATGTGCACTATAAATTAGGCAGCTGAAGAGTCCAGGGGACATCCCTATATCACCATCATCACAAGTATGATATGATCTTACAGGAAACAGTATCTCTGAGGTGGCATATGAGTGGAACTTCTACATGAGCAACAGTGGCCCGGGGTCTGTCTATATTTAACTGAATAGCTTAATTTACAAAAGTGTCTGTCCTCAGTCATGGACCAAGGAAAAAGCAATAGTAACTGCATTTATTCATTCATTCATTTACTCATTAGTTCCTTCAACACTTTTTTACTGCCTACTTTCTATGTGCCATGTACTGAGATACCAAATAAGGGGGCAATAGCATATAAATTGCACCCCTTTTTCTAGTCTATTGCAGAGGGTTCTGTTATGAACTAAACACTGTTCCCAGTGCTAGGGATTTAGAAATGAAAAGGTAACTGTTCTCTGCTCTCTCTAGTGGGGGAGGGTACATAAGAAAGAAATAATTATGCGGGAATGTGAAATGGTGCAGCCACTGTGGAAAACAGTATGGCTATTCCTCAAAAAATTAAACGGAGTTACTATATGATCCAGCAATTCTACTTCTGGGTATATTTCAAAAGAATTGAAAGCAGGGAGTCAAACAAAGGACACAGCATGATCTGTTCCTATCATGGTCCCAGGAGCTGGCCCGGAGCAGGTTGGTTGTGTCGGCTCTCTTGGGTCCCTCACACACAACAGCATTTGTACTCCCCTGTTTATAGCAGCATTATTTGAAATAACTGGGAGGTGGGAGCAGTCGAAGTCTCCTCTGAGGGATGAATGGATATATAAAACGCGGTATATGTGTAGTATTCAGCCATAAAAAGGAAAGAAATTCTGACACATGCTACAACATGAATGAACCTTAAGGACATTATGCTAAGTGAAATAAACCAGTCACAAAGGACAAATACTGTATGATTCCATTTATGTGAGGTATCTAGAGTTGTCAAAATCATAGAAAAAGAAAGTAGAAAGGTAGTTGCCAGAGGTTGGGGGGAGAGGAGAATGGGGAGTCGGTGTTTAACGGGTGCAGAGTGTCAGTCTGGGAAGACGAGAAGTTCTGGAAATGGATGGTGGTGATGCACAAGGTGAATGCACTTACTGCCACTGAACTTAAAAATGGCTGAAATGGTAAAATTTGTTATGTACATTTTACTACAATCAAAATGCTTTTAAAAAAAATCACTACTTCTTGCTATGATCTTATTTCATCTTAACACACCCCAAATGCCTTGTCTTAATTTTGTGGAAGGGCTAGGGCTTAATCCCATTTCACAGATGGAGGAATGAGGTCTGGGGGACATGAAGAACAAGACAGTAAGGAAACAAAAGCCCTACAGGTGGCAGTGGTGGTCTGACTCGTTAGCTGTTGCCTTGGGAACTGAGGCCGGAGGCTAGAGAAACAGCATCAGTGTCTCAGGGTCAAAGCAATTTGTGTGGGGGCGGGGGTGTAAACAGGGTAAGTGAGGGGATTCTACTGTGACACCCTCCTCTGAGACTAAACTCACTTGGTTTCTGAGGTGACCAACCTGCATCCCCAGCAGCCAATGAGATGTTACATTCCCTCCAGCAGGGGGCGTCCAACGTCAGTCCGGTCTTCCTGAACCAGGGTTGGTGTGATCTGCAGGCACCAGCTCCCTCCCCGCTCAAAGCTCTGTTTTTCTGATTTATATTTCACCTCTTCCCTGTCGAGCCTGGATTCCAGCCGGAAATTCAGCTACTTGGCCAGCATGCTAATCCCCTGAGTGAATCACGCCAGCCACCCTCTGTGGGGTCCTAGGGTGCTGGCAGCCTCTGTTTCGCCATGAATGGGTCCCCAACGCTGTGAGGCATTCCTGCCTTGCTCCGGGAATGGCCACTGTCCAGAAATTCCTGCTGCCCTCCATTCTTTCTCACTCAATCAGACCCTTGTGGTGATGTTGCAGAACAAGTCCAAGTTAGTGTCCCTTTAAACACTGATTTTTTAGTCTGACTGTCACATCAGGGTTGTTTCTGAGCCCTGCTCTTTCCCAACAGCTTGGCTCTCCCTGTCCCCAGGCTGCTGTGCCACTGAGACCTCAGCCTGCCTCAGAGCTGAGTGCCCATGGCCTTCAAATATCCCCAGTGTTGCAAAGACAACTCCTTCTGAAGGGGGACCAGGGCAGCACCCTGTGCTGTGCACAAGAACACTGTTAAGGAATGAAAAGACAAGGCACAGACTGAGAGACATATTTGCAGAGCATATATCTGATAGAGTCCTTGCATCCAAACTACATAAGGAATTCTCAAAACTCAATAATAACCCAATTTAAAAATGGGCAAAGGACTTGAATAGACATTTCTCCAAAGAAGATATACAAATGGCCAATAAGCACATGAAAAGTTGCTCAATATCACCAATCATTAGAAAAATGCAAATCAAAACCCCAATGAAATATCACCTCATACCTATTAGGATGGCTGCTATCACAAACAAAAACAAAATGAAAAATAAAAATTGTGAGCATGTGGAGAAATTGGAACCCTATATACATTGCTAGTGGGAAAATAAAACCCTGCAGCCCCTGTGGAAAAGTTTAGCAGTTCTGTAAAATATTAAACATAGTATTACCATATTGCCCAACTGGTGGAATAGAGGTTTTCAGGTGTTGGGGAGAGAGGAGAATGGAGTTATTGTTTAATGGGTATAGAATCTCTGTACAGGATGTTAAAAAACTTTGGAAATAGATGATGTGGTTAATAGATGATTGCGAATGTACTTAATGCTACTGAATCATACACTTAAAAATGATGAAAATGGTAAATTTTATGTTATGTATATTTTACCACCAAAATACACACACCCCCCCCCCCCCAAACACATAAGGAAACATATAGCTCAATTTTTTAAATGGGCAAAAGATTACTAAAAAAGATATACAAATGGAAAATAAGTCTTGAAAAGATGCTCAATATCATTAGCCTTTAGGAAAATGCAAGTTTACAACCACAATGAAATGGCCATACCAAGTGTTGGGGAGGATATGGAGGAACTGGAACTGCCATACACCACTGGCAAGAATGTAAAATGGTACAACCACTTGGAAAACATTTTGGCAGTTTCTCAAATGGTTAAACATACATGTACCCAGCCCTTCCACTCTTAGGTATGACAGCATATGTCCATACAAGACTTGTAAATGAATGATCATGACAGTTCTATTTGTATTAAAATAACATCCCCAAACTGGAAACAACTCAAATGCCCATCAACAGGTGAATGGATAAATAAATTGTTGAATACACAACATACAGTGGAATACTACTTGACAATAAAGAAAAATAAACTATTGACACATGTAATGATATGAATGAATCTCAAAATAATTATTAAGTAGAGGAAGCCACATTCAGAAACAGAGTAGATAGCGTATGATTCCATTTATATAAAATCATAGAAAATGCAGAATAATGTATTGACAGACTCGTGGTTGTCTGGGGAAGAGGTAGGTGCAGGGAGGTACGTGGGGAAGGAATTACAAAGGGACAGGAAGAAATTTTGGGGGTTGACAAATCTGTTTACTATATTGATTGTGGTGATGGTTTCATGGGTGCATACATGTGTCAAAACATGGGTGTATACATTTGTCAATTTGTATTATCAAATTGTACACTTTAAATATGTGGAATGGTAATTAAGATGAAAATAACATAAGAGAACAAAAGAAGAGCTTGGTATGGCCTATGCCTATGATGATACCATATGGTGCAGAGCATGTTACATCAAATCTGTCCAACTAAGATCTTTGTATCTTACTTGCAATAAGAGGGTGGAGGGAGGAAGGAAGAGAAAAAACAGGAAGGGAGGGGAAGGAAGGGAGGGGAAGGAAGGGAGGGGAGGGAAGGGGAGGGGAGGGGAGGTGAGGAGGAGAGAATGAACTAGCTGAAAGATAAATGGATTTTGTAGAAATTGCTTGTATTTAACAGTTCCGCTCGGCTCCTCACAAAGGCACTTGGCTAGGGGCCAGACAATGCCTGGGCTAAGGGTGAAGTTACATGGTTATCAAATTCCACTTCCCTGGAGCCTCTGGAAGGAAGTTCTTGCCAAGAACAGAAAGGAGGGGGGCAGAATCCATCCCTTTGTGTCACTTTCTTCCCTTGGACCTGATTTCATGGTTTCCACGCTTTATTTCTCCCGGGGGACTCCTCTAGCCCCCAGAGAGGCGACACGTGGGAGTTGCGCAGTGTGGGATGATGACAGGCGCCTTGTACTGGGGTTTCACAGAGCAGCAAATGGGCCCTAATGGCCAGGATGGAACCAAACCCGCTACTGGAAGCCATATCCTTAGGGGCCGGGCCCAGGTGCGCAGCTCCCTAGCCTTCACCTCCTTCTTCCCTCCCCCCATGGCCCTGCGTGCCCTGGAGCCGGTGTGCCTGCGCCCTCCGCCCTGGCTCAGCGCGACCGCAGCAGCGCCTGCACCGACCAAAGGTGGTCTCCACGCGCCTCCTCCCCGCCAGCGTCGCGCGCCGACATCCCCGAGTCCCGCAGGGCAGCAGAGCCCATCGTCAAGGCCGCCTGGGCTTGCACAGAAGCAGCCTCTCCCCAAAGTGTTCCCAGCTTTCCTTCGGAGGCCCAAGGGCACAGCTGTTGGGAGGGCCTGACCGGGGTGTGGGGGAGGGGAGGGTGTGGGGTGTGGCAGCCCTGAACTTGGCTGGGCGCTGGCGCTCGCTCTCACGGAGGCATTGCATTGGTAGATCTCATCCCTTTCAGTTAGGAAATACTTTATCATTGATAAAACGCAGTCCCCAAAGCAAGGGTCAAACCGGCGGCCAACCGCCCGGGGGACCTTCGGGTGGACGGACAGACGGACCCTGGGCAGGAAGGGAAGAGAGCGAGCGGCTAGCGTAGCAGAGGCGGGGGGGGGGGGGGGGTGTGTGACGCGAGTGGGGCTCAGAAGAGCCTGGAGAGTGTGGAGAGGGCACCTCTGGCCGCTGCACTGGAGACCTGCTGGCTCTCGTGGGCTCTCCACTTCTGCTCCGTCTCTCCTGCCCTTCTCTCTTGCTCGCCCTTCCCCTCTGTCTCCCACTCATTCTCCGGTTTGATG
>JAQIFY010002033.1:0-13677 GCA_028533085.1 Varecia variegata | reverse complement strand
TACCTCCAAGGAGGGGTATTATTGTTGTTATACCCATTCTATAATTAAAACACATCAGACAAAGAGATTAAGTATTTTTCCAAAAGATAATCAAATAAGTGATAGAGAGTGAAAAGTTGTTTTTAGGCCCTTTACTATCCTGCCTTTTGTTCAAAGCAGCTTATACAATGAGAATAATAACTATCTTCTTTGGTTGTTTCAAAAAGTAAACAAATTCCTATAGGTAATCGTCATCATCATCATCACTATGTGCCAGACACTGTTCTGTCTACTTTATATATATTAACACAGTTAATCTTCACATCAATCCCATGAGATACAAAGTCCAATCTATTATCTACAACTTACCAGTGAGGAAGTACAGGAGGTTAACTACCTTGCCAACACTTGCTGACCAATGAGTGACAGAGCTGAAATTTGATCTAGATAGTATGACGTTAGAGTGGATTCTCTTAACTATGCTAAAGCTGGGAATAGCTCCTGAAAAAATAGTATGTCCTAAATAGATGTTCACCAATATCATTATTAAAGAACATTTACTGGAAAACAGTTATGGAAATGAAGCTATGTTAACCAATATCATTATTAAACAGCCCTTACTAGATCACAGTTATGGAAATAAAGCTATTTTTCTCTGGAGTTTCGATGTTTTGAGGTTGCTTCTTTCTCTTCACCCGTCGTGTTGCGGCAGTGAGACAGAGTGCCATTACCTGGGAGAGGTCTTTGGAAGAGACAGGTCTATACCTCTTTTATTTTAAACTTTGAGGTTATTAGTGTGTGTTAGTCTTGATACAATAAATCTGTATAACAAACAACTTCAAAATTTCAGACGCATAATATAGCAAACATTTATTTTCTTCACTTACAGATCTGTGGATCAGCTATCACTCTTCTATGCTGATCCCCAGAAATCTGGACAAATTCAAATATGCTTTGTGTATTTCATCATTCCGGGACTGGGATCTGGGTATGCTCCTCTGATGGAGATCACAGGAAAATCAGCAAGTCAACCTGTGCAAACGCATTTAAACACCCTGTTGTATCGAATTCCCTAACAACCAATTCAATATTATTGGAAGATGAATAAGGACACACAATGACAGAATAAGATTTGAGTGTTTGGAATCTTGGGATCCTATCCAAATATTTTCACAAAATTAGCTCTTAATTTTACTGAAGTAGTATTAATCCTTTGTCACATTTATGCAAATATTTTCTCCAAGACTTTTTATTAGCTTTTAACCATCATTTATAGCATTTTGGCTTTGCTGAAGACCTTAATTTTTATGTAGTTAAGATGGCATATTTCTTCCTTTATGGTTTATGCCTTAGGGTTGTTACATATAAAGACTACGCCATAAAACCAAAGTCAGATTTTGGCATTCCTTTGCTCAAAACTTCCCATGCTTCCCTCATCTGTCAGAGTAAAAGTACAAGTCCTTTCAAAAGCCAGCAAAGTCCTTTATTGTCTGCTGCCTAGTTTCCCTCTGAGAGCTCTCTGTCCTCATTTCCAACTTCTCTCTAAGCTCCCTCTAGCATAGTCTCCTCATTGTTCTTCAAATATACTTAGTGTCAACATGAAATTTTCAAAGTTAAAAATAAGATTCCCAAATATGTGGTGTGTACATTCCAAATATTTATTTAATCATTATTGAGGGAACCAGTAGAATAGTAAAGCTGACTCAAAGGAGGATAGGTGATTAGTATGAAACGTCATTGAAAAAAGAATGCTGGAATAGGATGGCAGAGTTAGACCTAAAGCTAATCAATAAAACACACACGTATATCTTTTTCTGAAAAATCTTGTAATCTATTTGGGCACTGGTAGCGTACTATTTTCAGAATTGTGATTATAAATTCTCATATTCACCCTATTGTTAATCTTTTAAAAAGCTTTCTTGAGGATTCCTGCCTTTTTATTCATAGACACAAATTTCTGAGATTTAAATAAGAATTTATCAGTCTTTCATTTTTGGAATATCTGTGAATTTTTCTTGAATCATAATTGTAATATCTTAAAATTATAAACATATAATCAGGTACCACATAAGGATGTTTCAGTCAACAATGGACCAAACATATGACAGTGGTCCCATAAGATTATAATGGAGCTCAAAAATTCCTATCAGCTAGTGATCAGCTAGACATAACAGTGCAATACATTACCTTTTCTATGTTTAAATACACAAATATTTACCATTGTGTTACAATTGCTCATAATATTCAGTATAGTAACTTGGTGTATAGCTTTGTAGCCTAGGAGAGACAGACTGTGTGTAGTAGACTATGTCATCTAGGTTTGTGTAAGTACACCTATCTTTTCACAATGACAAAATTGCCTAAGGTCGAATTTCTCAGATGGTATCCCTGTTGTTAAATGACACATTAGTGTATTTTAAATAATTATGCCCTTAGCTGTATTTAAAAGTAGCTAAAAGTGTGTCAAAAAGTCAATGGATATTAAGATAGGTATAAAAGCCTAATTTAATCTCTTTGATAACATTATGGAATGATTAATTAGTTCATTAAGCACAAAGACTGCCAAATAGCATACATTTAGCATAGTACATTGATCTTCAAGCTGTTTCTCAGTTTGAAGACATGTATAAAACACATATTTTAGATATATACAAGCTACATATATGCTAGCCTATTTCTCTCCTTTATAACATTTGAAAAATTTTTACCAAATGAGGGATCATTAAACTACTTCCAATGATAGTACTGAGAGTTAAAAAATACATCAGAGCAATATAAGGGAAAAAAAAAGAAAAATCATTGAGGTTATAATTAAAAGTTTTAAAAAACCATAGTACTTGCTAAATGCATTAGGATATTATACATATCATTATCTAATATAAACTTATTCTATGAAACACTAGAATTGTACAAGGTGTATAATTACACCTTGGAAAAATAAAACAATGTGAACACACATTACTCAATTACTTAATTCCATAACTTGATAACTCAAATTCTATCAGAATAGGCAATTAAGCTTTTTTTCTTATCTAGCATGACTAAAGGGATTTTATATTCCAAATTTTCTAGACAATTCTCAATGTTTTCAAATACATCCACCCATATCTCTCCATCCTGTTTCAGGGGTTCACGTGTTCCCCATCAGGCCCCTGATTCAAAATTGAGACACCTGCAAATGGTATGAATTAAGATTCCTTTGAAGCTCTGCTACTCAAACTAACAGGTTCTGGTCCTGAGATCAAGCTGGTTCACCTTCCAGCTATAAGTGATGAGAGTCTCTTTAAATGCTACCACTGAGGCCTTGTGAACTTCATGCCATGCCTGAGTTGGTAATTAATTGACTGAACTGAGCTTTCCATTTTCATTCTTCAGCCACAAGTGGCAGTTAGGAATAATCAATGGCACAGCCCTTATAATTTTACCTTTCCCTCATATCTCTTAAACATCTAATATATTATATTATCATTAAATATGAAATGTCCTATTTTAGATCAAAAGTGTAGTTTATTATATCTCAAACAAGAAGCAATACAATTAATCAAAGTGTGCATCTAAACTATCCACAGAGTTTTGCCATCTTAACAGTAGCTTGTTTATGCCAGCAGTGAAGAAGCCCGGAGAGCGAGTGGTGATGGAATTGCCAAAGGCGTTTTCCAAAGCTTGTTGAGAACTGAATATTTTTCTTTGCAAGAAGTAGTCCAAAGCCTGGAAGAAGTAGTATTCAGTTGGTGCAAGATCTGGTGAATACAGTGGATGACAGAGAGCTCCCCAGTCCAGCCTCTGTGGTTTCAGTACTGTTGTTTGTGAGACATGTAATTGAACGTTGCCTTGCAAGAGTATTGGCCTGTCTCTATTGACCAATCTCAGCTGCTTAATCACAAGCATCCTCATCATATCATCCAACTGGTTGCAGTAGACATCTGCTGTAATTGATTGACCAGGTTTCATGAAGCTGTAATGGATGATATTAATACCAGCACTGGACCACCAAACAGACAACATTAAATTTTTTTGATGAATATTCAGTTTTGGACTGTGTTTTGGGCACTTTATCTTTATCCAGCCATTGTGCCAAACAGTTGCAATTATCAAAAAGAATCCATTTTTCATCCTACATTACCATATGGTATAGAAATGGTTCATCTTTATGTCATGATACCAAAGAAAGGCAGGCTTCGACACGATTTCTCTTCTGATGCTCATTTAATTCATGCGGAACCCATCTATCCAACTTCTTTACCTTTCCCATTTGTTTCAAATGGTCCAATATCGTTGGAATAGTAACGTCAAGTCTTGCTGCTAATTCACACATAGGTCAATCCGTAGATGGATTTTCTTCCACTATAGCTTTCAGCTCATCATTATCCACCTTGGTTTCAGGTCACTCACATGGCTCATTTTCAAGATTAAAATCACCAGAATGGAACTTCTCAAACCATCAACACATTGTGTGTTCATTAACCACATCCTTCCCAAACACTTCATTGATATTTTGAGCTGTCTGAGCTGTATTTGTTCTACGATAGAACTCATATTTGAAAATAACACAATTTTTTTACTTATGCATGGTCACAAAATTGCTCTATAAAATGTGAAAGATAATCAGAAGCCAAAATGTGCATTTGGAAGACTGAGGTTGTACCTTCACAATAAAAATAAAATAAGAAGTGTCAAAATGAAATGTCAGAGATATCAATTATCAAACTTATTACTTAAGGAAATTGGAAATTTCATACTTGATAACATAATATAAGCCAGCACATCTCCTTCAACCTCCATCCCATCCCAATTCACTGTAGGTTAAAGTCTCAACAATTCTTATCCATGCCACAAGTTATCAATCTTTACTTACCAACAAAATAGGGTCCCTGTTGCCATTTGACTAGAGAGTGATCTAACTCAGAATCCTATTGTGAGGGTGTGCTTCCTGGGACTATTTCCTAGGAAATAGTATTAAATTTGATTTCTCAGATGTAGACCTCAAGACAAAGTTTTGTGTTAAAATATTTATTTAGGAAGTATCTCCAGGTAAAATCAACAGAGCAGTGAGAAATGGACTGGGAGGGGCTGGAGGATAAGCAGGTGTGCTGTATTTAGCCAATTCCTGCAGAGGGTGAATTTAGCATTGTGCTGTAGTGGAGCTCTGGAGAAGGTGTGGATTGAACCTTCTCACATTTTTCAGTCATTGGTTTAGGGCTGCATTGGAGAAGGCACTTCCGACTTTCATTCATGCAGTTAAAGCAAGGTCCAGCAGCCTGAGTGTGGACTGCTGATAGAGACACAGGTACTAGCTTCTTAAAATTTATACTGATCATCTATTTCTACATAGCAAACTATCCCAAAACTTTGAAGCTTAAAATAACCTCACAGTTCTGTGGATCAGCAATTTGCACTGGGCTCAGTTGGGCAGTTCTTCTGCTGACTTCTCCTTGGGTCGCTAAGGCTGCAATCACCAGACAGGTTGGCTGGGGCCTGAAAGGTTTAGGACCCCTGAGAGGAGACAGCTTGTCTCTGCTCACTTGTTTTCTTCCCATAGCTGCTCAGGCTTCCTAACATGGCTATATTAGGGCAGCAAAAGTGTGAGGGAAGAAGCTGGAAGACTATTGAGACCTAGACTTCGAAGATGTATCTGCCACATTGTACTGGACAAAAGGAAGTCACAAGGCCAGGTCAGATTCAAAGGATAATGAAGTAGACTCCTCCTTTTACAGAGAAGAGCTGCAAAGGAGTTGTGGTCACTAATACAGGAGTGAGTGAACGTGCACAAGAAGCCAGTGTGCAGAAATGGGAACAGAAGCTGGAGGTACAGGCAGGGCACTTGACAGTCTCTGCTGTGATGGTTTCTTACTTCTTCCCAGTGATCAGTTCCTGGCATGTGGCATCTGCTCAAGTTATTTTGTTGTATGGGTAAACGAAGGACAATTCACTAAAAGGTTAAGAACATTTTATTTAATTTATATACCTTTTGGGAGTCTTCATCTAAATAGATTAAAATTTTCTGAAAATCCTTACTTTGGGATCATATTTCCTGATATCCAATTTGGAAAATTTGATGTTCATTGTAAACAGCTGGATTTAGAGTGCTAACCTGATAAGCATTTTTAATTAGTGTTAGACACATAGCAGACATGCAACAGATTCTTACTGAATTAGGTTAACAGTAGAATGCTAATTAAAAGTGAGGAGACTGAGGAAAATCAAAATAAGGGAAGGGATGATTGCTTAGAAATAGTACTATATATATTCATTTTCAGACTGCATTGACAGGGGAAGGGAGAGAATATTTGTGCACTTATGAAGTTACTATATACACTATTGTTTAATCTTAAAAATAATCTTATAAGGTAGACAATATGGCCTATATTTTATGTCAGGTAACTGATCTGAGGCTTAAACAGGCTAGGCAACTTTTACAGGGCTATGATGTTTGGTGACAAAGACTCTCTCTTTGGCCAGACTTTTGGTAGGCTCCTGTCCCTTGTGGGCCTGTGTAGTCCAGTTGTAGCAAGAATCCTGGCAAGTCAGTTTGGGAAAAAATTCCTCACCCTTAATATCTGATCACCCTTGATATCTGATCAAATTCCTCATTCTCACCCTTTGTGTCTGATCACCCTGGCCTGCTGTGAGCAAGAATCCCTCTACACGTGATGTCTTTCTGTCAGATTTGGCAATGTTTTTCTGTGTTCCGGGTTCTTGGTGTGCTCTTGGCTGAAGAATGACCAGACACACCAAAGTAAGGCAAACATGAGGTGAAATTTATCGAGGGGGAGAAAGATAGGATTACAGAGCAAGAGCAACATATAGGTTCACAGAGCAAGATACAGACATCACAGATGATGACTGGACTCTTGTTGTAGCAAAAGAGACCTTGGTTATGGTCTGGGCCTTGTTTTGAAGTATCCAGATAGGAATCTTCCTGTGGTTCAGATGTCATCATGGAACCAATTTGATGGACAGTGGGGAGTTATATGACCTAAGACTTACTGCACATATGGATCTCCCATGAGCCTCTCTGAAAGCCCATTTTGTGGGGGAGGTGAACTGCAACATAGATTACATAGATTTAAGCAAATGACATGATAATTAGCCTTAGGTAGTTCTAAGTCACTTTCCAGACCCTGTTGTACCTGTGCCAGTTGGCCTGTGAGCTAGAGAGTCCTTTGCATTGTTTTGCAGTTGGCACAGTAAGTTCTGATTGGTAGATTGGTAGGGTGTTCCCTCCTCCACCTGGTTTGGCAGTCACTCAGGACATGATTAAGGTGGGGCAGCACCAAGATGGCAGTGGGGGGACCTGGGGCCCGCTCTTGTCCTTCTTCCCAGGTGGGGCAATTGCTCCAGGCAGCACCAAGGCAAGGCACCCACTTTCCTCCCTAGGAGACCCAGAATCCCTCACTGTCTACCTAACATTTTCTTGGTAATTTTCTATCCACCAACCGTCCTCATTCTGTTTCTTGGTTACAAATCCCCAGCTGTCTTCACTGTATTTGGAGTTTATCCCCATCTCTCTCCCCTACTGTGATAGTCTTGATACCTATTACACTAGTCCTGAATAACTTTTTTAGCACAAAATTTTCATCAATATGATCACTGAAGTTGCCCACTCTGGCTGGGTGCAATGGCTCACACCTGTAATCCCAGCACTCTGGGAGGCTGAGGCAGTAGGATTGTTTGATGTCAGGAGTTCAAGACAAGCCTGAGCAAGAGCGAGACCCCATCTCTACTAAAAAAATAAATAAATAAAATAAAATAAAATTGCCATTGTGATATCAGTCGCAGATGAGATGATAAGAAGCCTGAATAAAAGGTCATAATGTTTATAGATTCTTCCAGGATTTACAAGTTTATGCAAAGGTAAGGTATAGGGAGCTTTCAAAACAGAAGGCTTCAGGTTTCCCAACTGCTCTCATCTTTCAGAATTTTGTGTTAAAAAAATTCAGGTGTCAGCATGTGTAATTGCCTGGACCTCTGTCACCTTGTTTCCCTTTGTTCATCTCCATCTGTCCATGAGCACTGGTGTCTCCATTGCTGGTCACCTTCCTTTCTTTTGAGTACATCAACCCCTCCTAAGCCACCACCATGACCAATATTCAGTCCTCAGAGTATGGTGACTGTAGCTGTATCTCATCTCTAGGTAACCTCAATTCTGGTAAGACAGCTGAGATAAAGCTATAATCTTTGATGAGACATTAATGAAGCATTCAAAATAACACATAGGTATGATAAACATAAAGAGTGATGTACATCTGTTATTAGATCCTCTTTAAGTCCCAAATTGCATGATGTTGTTAGGTAGATAGCAAGGGATTCCATATCTCCTAGGGATGAAAGTGGATCTTAATCATGTCCTAAGTGACTGCCACACCCGGGGGAGGAAGAAACACCCCACGAATCTGCCAATCAGAACTTAGTGCATCAACTGCAGAGAAATGCAGAAGACCCTAGCCCATGGGTCAAGCAGCATCGGTACAATAGAGTCTGGAAAAGTGACCAAGAACAACTGGCTTTCAGAAAGGCTCACAAGAGATCTGCATGCAAATAAGACTCAGGTCATATTACTCCCAACTGTCCAAAGTGGTTCCATAATGATGTCCATAGGGACGCCATGGGGAGGTCCCTATCTGGACACCATAAACAAGACCCAGACCATAAACAAGTCCTTTTTTGTCATGACAAGGGATCCGTTTGTCATCTATGGCAAGTGTCACTTGCTATCACTGTGTAAATCTGTATCTTGTTCTGTAATCCTATCTTTCTCTCCTCAATAAACCTCATTTTCATGCTTACCTTGCTTTCAGTGTGTCTGCTCATTCTTTGGCCCAGAGTGCACCAAAAAATCAACATTTCAGACTGCGACCTGACAATGGTACTTTTGGAGTACCTATAATATGCTTCCTTTCCTCATCATAGGGTTTTTCTCCCAAGTGCCAACTAGCTCCCATGTCATCCAGGATGGTTTACCTTAGTCAGAGACTGTGATTTCGGGCATGTTTTATTCTTTTGAATTCAGGCCCAACAAGATAGACACATCATAACAAGATAATCCAGCCTCAATACACTTCTCGAAGTCTGTGTTAGTTAGTCTTTATGCCATACATAGGATATTCCTGGTTTAAGTTTACTATGTCAGGTCTAGTTCTTTTGTTTTAATCCTCTCTCCAGAAAAGAAGAGACAAACTTATACATCTTTCTTTTAGGTTTCTCAGTCTTCCCTTTATTTTTCTGCGAGGAGCTAGTTAAACTAGGCCATATATAAACACATACACACATGCATGTGGGCGTGCATACACACAGACACATAACCTTCTAGCTAAACAAACTTCAGTCTCCTAACACAATGCAGCTTCAACCAGTGGTTTTAAAAGAAACACTTCTCTAAAGGGAAAATAGTTTGCAGAGTTGCAATTCTGCATAAAACATCCACAACCATTTACATTATTGCTGTGAGCAATTGCACTTCTTCTAGACAGCATTCAAACATCTTTTCTCATGCTAATCTCTGCCTTACATTTGCATAACTGAAAAGCCTATCAGGAATGTGTTTTTCTGAAAACTGTTTGCCCTACAGTTGTTTTCAAGTTTCCACCCCTTTAAAAGCTACGAAATAGCTATAAAACATGTTTTTCTTACTGTCTCTTTCTAGATTTCAAATGTCTTTTTAAAACTTTTAATTTTGAGCTAATTTTAGTACAAGGAGCTTTTTTACATCCCTCATACCACATCCACTAATGTCTTCGTCTTATATAATTACAGTATAATGATCAGGACTAGAAAATTAACTGTGGCACAATATTGTTAATTAAACTACAGTCTTTATATGAATTTCACCAATGTTTCCATGAAAGTCCTTTTTCTGTTTCAGGGTCATCCAATGTTAATTTTCAGTGAGAGTTTGAACTCATGAACTTTTAACAAACTTTAAACAATCTCTAGAAGAATAAAGCTCTTTTTGAGCACCTAGCTGAAATGGAAACCACGCCCTGGGATGATGGTTCTATTCTGGTTTCCCAATGGGGAGTCATCTCTCCTACTCAGGAGTTAGTGAAGGAACTGGGTGTGGTGAGAGGGACTCTGTCTTCCTGCTGAAACTGGAAATGAAAGTGGAGAGCACTTTTTAGATTGAATTCCACAGACCCTGAGGTGAGTATTTGTATACATTATCATTAGGAATGTTCCTAGGAAATGCTGGTAGGGAAGTGGGACTGGGAATGCCAAGTGGAAGAGGCCAACCAAGGGTGCCATATTGAGCAGATTCCCTCAACTTGATCCTGTGGGAAAGCTCCACAAACAATGGGGTCCTATCTCAGAATAGTTCTAAACAGGGGGCCAGGAAACTGGAGTATGTGTACCCTTTGCCCCCATCAATCATTGGTTAATAGTTGCTCCTGGGAAAATGTACCTTCTTGGATTTAGTGCTCCAGGACTGTAGCCAAGTAGTTATGACAGCCTGAGTCCACCTGCCTACAGAGTCATAGGTGCTGGCTATGGTGAGCACTCAGGAGCCGGCATGGAAGAAAATGGTGGGAGGGAATGTGGGTGGAGCACTTCTTTTACAGAGTGAAGAAACATACTTCTTCTCTTAAGTAGGGTGTAAAGAGCATGAGGGCTGGGGCTGTTTGGAGTGCAAAAAAGAGATTCTACTTGAAAAATTATGAGGGACATTGTGTCATCATGATAAAGGTGTTGGAAAAATGCAATTATAAATACAAAATTTAGTGAGACATGTGCCTGAAGTCCCAACATGTGAGAGGCTGAGGCAGAAGGCTCACTTGAGCCTAAGAGTTCAAATCCAACCTGGGCAACATAGTGAGACCCTTTCTCTAAAAAAATAAAATAAAAATGTATATTTTTCCAATTCAGAAAACCCCTACACAAAGACAGTAAAGAAAAGAAAACAGTTTTATTATTGAATAAGCATTAAACCATTATGTGATGTGCATCACACAATCCACTAACAGATTGCAAAGACAAAAAGAAATCTCACCCTTTCTATATAGCCAAGACAATACAACCCATTAAACATGTTTTTAAGATAAACAGTTACCAGTTTTCAAGCAAGAGGACTTGATAGCACCACTGTCCACCACAATTTATCCTAACTTTACCTAGTAATTGGGGTAAACATATATATTAGCTAATTGACCTTATCCAAAGGAAAATACAAAAAATAAATTCCTATCTTTATGACAAGAGGTAGTTTTGCAACTTGGAACAAGGAGCTTACTGAAGTTAGGCTCCTACCTTCCCAGAAAAACTAGGAGATAGGGATGCTATCTCCCTTGATATTTACATTTCAAAAAGATGGCTCTCATCTCCAAGACATTCTTAGATCAAAAAGCTGACAAAAGACCTATCTAGTTTCAAAAGGATTTATAGAAGAAAGTACTTACAATTATAAATTTTGTAAAGTAAATGCTCTAAGAAAAAGGAAGTGGGGGTTTGGGGGAGGGGTCTTTTCCATTATTTTCAACAGGGAGAATTAAGTCTCTTATTGTTAATTTTTATTTGTTCTTACCAAGTTTGTAAAAAGTATTGGCTCCAGAATCCCAGTTGATATATTCTTTCAATCTATTTAAATATATATATACACACACACACACACACACACACACACACACACTTATAGATGGTCTCCCAGACACCATTATGAGTGAGCAATGAAACCTTAAAGTAGGTTATTAAATGTATTCTTTTAAAAATCAATAATTAATTTGTGATACCTTTAGTGAACATGCTATGACAACTACATTTTTTAATATACATTTTTCAACATTTAAATCCTGAAGTAAATTGTACAACTGTGTCTTATAGACCTGGTTCCTTGGGAATATTTCACAACAACATCCAACAAAAAGAATCTGAAAGTAAAAGTCAAGAGTTAAGGGAAGTATATTGAACTCTTGTAGGACAGGAAAAAACATAGGCTCTATATATTCTCAAGGTGCTGTCAATTTTGCAAGGAAAATATATTCAGTGGACATAAAGAATGTTTGCTAGAGAAGTGGAAAAGTTCATTTTCCCTGACATACTGAAAACCAGATATATTATAGAGATAAAAATGGAATTTAGCAAGCAATAAGGTACGGGCACGTTTGCGACTGACGTCCAAATTCCACCAGCTTTAACCATTTAAGATTTATCCCATCTATTTCATTGAGATTAAGTTTTTAATGAATATTTGAGAAGGGAAATAAGCCTAAAGCATAGAATAAGACCAACTATACCAACAGCATTCTCAGTTACCTGGAATGATTATGAAACGGGTTGTTTGATACTTTTTCCACTTGCTGTTCCTAGCAGTTGCTCTAATTTACTGTAATTTATAGACCCCAAACCTGTCACATTTAGGCATTTGTTCCTGGCAAGGAAAAGAATGTTAAATACAGTCAGACTGCAGAAAAAGTTGGTTGAGCATCAGTCTCCTTTGACTCTTGGAAGCACAGAGTTATCGAATGGCAGATTAGACAATAATGTGGAGATCAGACTGCCCTTCTGCTCACTATTTTTTTTTTTTTTCCTTCTGCTCACTTAACAAATGTAGAAGGCAATGTGACTCGAACAAGACCACACAGACACTTTAATTTGAATTAGGGCTAACACAGATTACCCCATTTGTTGTTGCTTAGTAACTTTGCCTATGTTAATTTTCCTGATTCTGTAATACAGATTCACTATTTGTACTGCCCTTCCATATCAGAAGATGCCAAGTTAAGGATCTGTCTGTATTTTTAAAATTTTAACCCTCTTTTGTACACTGACCCCCTGGGCCGAACCTTCCCTACCTATATGGGATGCTTCTCTTCTGTGCAATCCACTGCCCGCCAAGGTTTGTTCCAGGCTATGTCACTTCCAAGACAGCATTTACTTTACTTTCATAGCCTCCTCTTACCCACTTTCAGAAATGAAAAGTTATGTGGGATAACTGATTTTGGAGCATTAAACATTATATTCTTATTACGTGATTCATGCTAAAAAGCTTTCTAAATGAATAGCTTATTTTCTTAATAAGTCAACTTTACTCAATATTATAATGTTTCATTATTAGTAATGTAAGACACATAAAAGTGGTTGTATTACTAACTTAAAATAATTATTCAACAGTCTCTCTCAGTTATTAATCTGTAAGTCACAGGATGAAAGATGTACAGCATATTTAGGATTTGGGATTGTGAATAAAATTATCTTCATTTCCTGTCTTCACTTTATATCATAAGTTGTAAGAAACTTTATGATCCCCAGTCTGATAACTGTAATAAATTTTTGAAGCAGAAGATGAACCATCCTATTTTTGTTTTCTCACCTTCACTAAATGTTCTTCTTTTCTACCTCTATCCATGTTGACATTTCAGCACACCTAACTTTAAAAAAATGTTATTCAATAAAAATATATACCACATCAGCTTACTGTTCAGCTTTCAATTTTTTATTAGCTGTAAAAGAACAGCCTTCTCAATTTCAAGAAAATTTTGGTAATATATTTTGTAAGAGCTCTTCATAAATATACATGCTGCAGGTGCACAGGGCTAGAGGTTTATACCCTTAGAATTCCAGGTGTGCATCACAAACATTTTTAAATTCCAAGCTTATAATACGATGAAAATTTCTATAGAAAATGCAAATGCTCTTTTTTCCAGAGATTACACTTCTCAGTATCTGTCCTGCAGAAATATGTGTACAAGGACATGTAAACCGCCAATA
>JAQIFY010002032.1:0-13678 GCA_028533085.1 Varecia variegata | reverse complement strand
CCTCACACCCTGTGTCTAGTCTCTATAGCAACCAGTAACAGGGGTCCCTCTATGGCAAAGGGGTACAAGGAAATGTAACCACAGTCACTCACATGGGGACTGGCCCATATTCTTCAATTCTTTGTCCCCATTCCCAACAAAACAAACATGACTCCCCATATCTAAGTAAAACAAAAAGAGCAATGCACTATCTTAACATGAAGTTAGTAGATATTTCTCATACCTCTGGGCTTCTGTGTTCATGTGTAACCAAATAAAAATTCCTGAGCCCCAGAGAAATGGTGATTTAAAGAAGTAAAATTAAAAACTAAGGCCAGGCACAGTGTCTCATACCTGGAATCCCAGCACTTTAGGAGGCCAAGGTGGGAAGATTGCTTGAGGCCAGGAGTTTGAGACCAGCCTGGGCAACATAGCAAGACCCCCATCTCTACAAAAAATAAAACAATTAGCCAGGCGTAGTGGCGCACACCTGTACTTCCAGCTACTCAGGAGGCTGAGGCAGGAGAATCGCTTGAGCCTAGGAGTTTGAAGTTGCAGTAAGCTATGATCATGCCACTGCACTCCACCCTGGGCAAATGAGTGAGACCCTGTCTGTAAAATTAATTAATTTGAAAGCCTTCCCTTGAACATACAAAATGGAACTGCTAAAAAAAAAAACCCTAAATAAATAAAATTATATGTTTGATAAATTGTAACATTAATGTTGACCTTAAAAGTAGGATCACTCCAGGAAGTTTAATCCATCACCTATCAACACTCCTTTTTTCTCAGTCCTTCACTATTTTTCTCTCCACCCTTTGCCAAAGCCCTAACAGAATCAGAGTATAGAACAAAGAGGACAAAAGTTAAAATGCACAGCAGCAAACCATCCTATACTCTCTCTGTTGACCTGGGAAATGTTGTGGCTGTTTAGTTCAGGAAAGTACCACCATAAACATTCCAGCTGATTCACCCAGCTCTCCAAAGACATGTCTCACACTGAGCAACTGACATCTTGCAAAGACATCCAACTACTGAGACCAGGTCATTTCCTATTCAAAGAAAAAGGAGGCAATGACATCTGGCAAATTAGAGCCAGGGAGACAAATCAACAGATGAGGGTGGGAGGAGACAGAAGTCAAAAGGGGTTCACTGACATTATGGGGTCCCAGAGAAACTATAGGGATATTAACTGACATTCATTTGGTTACTCTCAGTAACACCGAACCTTTCTCTGTGACAACCCTTCAGCCCTGCATGCTTCATTTTCCCTGGGCAGCCCATCATTTAAACACACAAACGTCTGTCTCTGCCTTTCAATGTTGTCATCTGGAAATAAATGAAAGGAATTGCCCAGATGACTAGGCAATGAAGTAGGGAAATCCCTAGATGGAATGACATAGTCAGTGTCACGGACACACTGGCCCAGAAGGAAAGAGGGTCACAGGCAGGCACAAAAGCAGGCCAGAGTTCCAGAACTAAGAAAAAGTGAGTGCACGGGAAAGAAACAAGGAGAATGAGGATTTCCAAAACTGCTGCTTTCCCAGAGAAAGGGAAATGAATTTGTCACTTTGGCAGCTAGGGTGTAAAATTGGGGAGTAGAGGCTAAGGGATTACTGCAAGCCAGAAAAACAGCCAGGCTTCATTGCAAAACGATTAAATACAGTATATTTGAAGCTGGCGGTTAAACCTAAAATTTTAAATCTCATTATTCTGTGCCTAGTACAGAAACCACTACTTAGGGGACAATAAATCTTTGTGTAATGAGTGAAATCATTTAATCGGCTAATTGGCAAGGATGTGGCCCACCAGACCGTGAAATTCCGGGAGGTTCCGCCGCGTTTGTCTCGCTCACCACCTGTTCGGCACCTGCCCAAGGTGGGGCCTCCTGAAGGAAGAGGAGTCAGGTGGGCAAAAGCCCCGAGAAACGCTCCAGCGGTCGCGAGCGCTTCTGCATCAGCGTAATCACTAGGGACGAACCCAGCTGGCTGCCCCGAGAAGAGCTCCGAGAGGGGAGGGAAGGAAGCTCTGTCCGGCATCGCCGGGGCTGGAGCGGCCGTCCTAGGCCAGGCAGACCGACTGCACCTGCCGCCCTCGCTCCCAGCTCAGCGGCCCGCAGCCGGCAGGCGCGCGGGGTCCCGCCCGGGACGGCTGGGGCGCAGCCGTCAGGAAGCCACCTCCAGCCCCGCGGGACACCGCGCGCCCACTCGGGATGCGGGCCTCACCCCGCGCTCCGACTGCTGTCCCGCCAACAGCCGCCCCTCCTGCGCCCGCCTCAGTTTCCCCGCCGGCCCCTCACCTGCTCCAGGCGGCGCAGGCTGTCCCGGGAGGCGCCCAGCAGCGCGCACAGTTCCAGCAGCCCCGAGGGCAGCGACAGGTGCTGCGGCGCGGCCTCTGCCATGGCTGCCCCGCCACTCGCTGGGCGTACGGTGCTCGGGCGTCTCGGGCAGCCGGGCCCCTACGGTGCCGCCGCTCTCCCGGCCCGCGCCCGCCGGACCCGCCGCGCAGCCTCCGGACCTGGCGAGCCGAGAGCAGCGTCCGCGGGGCGGGGCCTGGAGGGGGCGGGGCTGGGGGCGGGACTGGGGATGAGTCCCGGGAGCCGAGGCCCGGATGGGCGGGGCCTGAACGTGGCGGGACCACCTGGGGGCGGGGTCTTGAGGAGGGGCGGGGACGCGCCGGGGGCGGGCGCTGATGGGCCCTACCTCGCGGTCGTCATTTCCGAACCGGCTGGCGGCCCCCGCGCGTGCGCAGCGTCGGCGAGCTCAGCCCCCTCTTTCGGCCGGGCCTCACCTGCCGACCCCTCCCTGGAGAACAGAGGAGGGAATGGGCGGGGTCTTCAGGTGCCCGGCGACGTCAGGCAGCCCTCAGGGCTCCAGGGCACAAAGGGTCCCCTGATCAGGCTGCCTCTGGGGCCACCCTGGAGATCGTGGAGGGACAAAAGCCGGGCGCACCTACGGCAACCGCCTCCAGGAAGCCCTCCTGTGCCAGCAAGCCTCGTTGGCCGGGTGTGGACACCCGAAGGGCTACTGGGAAAGGGGGTGGACAGATGTATTGCTGGTTAACAACTCTGCCGGGGTAATCTAAGGCTGGCCATGTCCAGTAGAGGTTGAGTAGAATCTAGCAGGAAACCGGGCATTGTGAGGAGGGTCAGAGCCCCGAGGCCTGGCAGGGCCCTTCCCTGGTCAGCTCCAGGCCTATCCTGACCCCCAGTGGATCGTGGGCCTCCTCCAGCCCCAGGCTGGGCCCAGAGAAAGAGGACGGGCAACGCTGGGGAAGGCTGGCTAGGTGCCTGGTCATTGGCCAGGTCTCCGTCCTAGCCCTGCCTCCCTGCTGACCGTCCCCTCTCTGGACCCTGTCGTAGGCATCTATAAAACCTAGAGGAAATGACTCCAAAGGGACTTTTCCAGTTCTAATAATCTATGATTCTATTTTTTAAAAAAAGACTGAAATGCTTAAGAATAACGTGAAACATCTGTTATCAGCCTAAAAGGAAAAGGAACAATAACTACAAAAAAAGCAAGTCAAAATCAAAAGTGGAAGGGCTGGGCTGGTTCTGGAGCCCTGAGGAATTCCTTCATCCTTTCCTGACCACAGCCTGGCTCTCAGGTTCATATGTCACTTATGTCTCAGCTGGTTCTCTCAGGACTGGAGGCTGCCTGGCGTCGGTGGCTTCCATCCGTGAGCTACCAGAAGAGAAGTTATCGTTGGGCCTGAGTCTGGCTCCTGTGTGCTAGCTCTGACAGGCAGGCTCCAACAGCACTAAGCTGTGGCTTCCTGTTTGTTGAAACCCTGCCCAGCGGTGGTCAGAATTCAAAGGAGGTAAACATTTGGCAGCTCTTGCAACAGGGTCCCAGTAAGGCTAAGCAAGAGCAGGTCTCTGCTGTCCCTTTTCCTCCAAGAGCTGGAATGGTTTACGGAAGGGCTCCGGGTTGGTGTGGAAAGTCAGGCTCCAGCTGTGTGCAGGGCCTGTGGTTCCACTTCTTTAAGCCTCCCTTTCCTCGTCCTTAACACCACAGACTCAGGCCCCATGACCTCCAAGGGGCTGCCAGCTCTGTGCTTTTTAATAAATCCCCATCGCTCATGCTGCAGGTACTTCCAGAGTCCTGCGGAAAGCTTTGCTCCATCCTTGAGAAATTGCTAATGGGATTGGCTATAGAAGGTGGAGAAGACTAACAATCAAAATCATAGGTGGAAAAGTCAGGTAGAGGCAGGTGATGCCAATAAGGAGACCCAGAGAAGAGGAGGAGCCAGTGAGCCCAGCTAATAGGAACACCTGCCAGGTAGATGGCACCGCCCTACAATACAGTCAAGGAAAGCAAAGGTCGGATCAGCTAAAACACCTGGGGACACAGTGCCTGCTGCACAATGTGCTAAGTGTATGTGACCCCTCACTCCCTCCCGGTTCCTGTGACATGGGTTCGCTGTCCTGTTTAGCTCTCAGGATTACTGTGAAGATTTCTCATTACTGAAATGAGAAAATAGACATGAACATAGTTTATAGACCGTAAAGTGCTGACATAAAAATAGAGGATGAGCACAACATTGTGAATGTACTATATGACACTAACTTGTTCACTTTAAGATAGTTAATTTTATCGCATGTGAATTTCACCTGCATAAATTGTTTTTTTTAATGGAGTTTATGAGGACTCTGCAGTATATCAATACTCCTTTGGACATTTTAGCAGGGCCTTAGGTGTTAAATAAACTTCTTTTTTAAAAAATAGGGGCTGAGAGGAAAAGCTTCATGTTGTTGGATTGGGCAGTGATTTCTTGGCTATGACCACAAAAGCACAGACAACAAAAGAAAAAATAGTTAATTGACTTCATCAAATTTAAAAACTTGTTGCATCAAAGAACACTATCCCAAGAGTGAAAAGGCCACTCAGAATAAAAGAAAGTATTTGCAAAACATCTATCTGATAAGGGATTAGTATTTAGGATATATAAAGAACTCCTATAACTCAACAACAAAAAACAATTTAAAAATGGGCAAAGGACCAGAATAGACATTTCTCCAAAGAAGATATACAAATGGCCAGTAAGCCCATGAAACATCCTAAACATCATTAGTCATTAGGGAAAAGCGAATCAAAAGCACAATGAGGTGCCACTTCAGACGCATTACGCTATTGAAAAACACAACAGAAAATAAGAAGTGTGGGCAAGGATGTGAACAATTGAAACCCAGGTGCACTATTGCTTGGGAATGTAAAATGGTGCAGCCACTATAGAAAATAGTATGACAGTTTCTCAAAAAATTAAACAGAATTAACATGACCCAGCAATCTTACATCTGGGTGTATACTCAAACGAATTGAAATCAGGGACTGGAAGAGATTTTGCAGCCCATGCCCATGGCAGCATTATTCACAATAGCCAAAAGGGGGAAGTAACCAAGTGTCCACCAATGGATGAATGGATAAATATTAATAGATATTCCTTTACCTTCAATAAAAGCAATGGCACCAGAAGCCACTCTATTCCACACTGTTCTCCAGATGGTTTACCGCACGGCTGTCTCAGCTTTATCCAATGCTGCTGCTTCTGAGCCAGTCCCCACAGGCTGCCCAGGACACTAGGACACTCTCCTCGGCGTGAACTCCTCCTACTTGTCCTTCCAGGCCCTGCTCAAATGGCACCTTCAGGGCAGCCCTCCCCTCCTTGAAGTTCCCCCACTGAGAAGTGGGGCTCCCCCTCTGAACTCTAGAACCCTCCACACTGAATTATAGTCACTTCATTCTCACTTGCCTGGTGCAAATCCTGATCCAATATCGGCAAAGTATTTGACCTTGTACAAGTTCATCTCTCTGGGCCTCCGTTTCTCACCTGTAGAATGGGGATGATAATAATAGCACCAACTTTGTAAGGATGTCTGAGGATCCAGCATCACACAGACCACAGTCAACGGTAAGGACGCGGTCCACGTCCTCTTCTACTATCGTCATTCACAGGAATTGTCCACAAGTGCCTGTCCCCCAGCTTCATGGTGAGTGGGGACCAGGTCAGGTTGACACACACACCCCTGGAATGCACAGGACGAAACCTCTGCCCACAGCAGATATGTGACCCCTGCTACTGGATGCGTTCTGCAGCATGCAGATGCACTTTTACCATGTTACAACTGGTTTTTAAACATTTGAATTATTTGTTCCTCACAATATTTCTGAAGTTGGGATTAGCTGGTTCTCCATGCAATCATATATCCCAAGCTTCAACTTTTCTTGGGAAAGTATAATCACATATCTGTAAGAAAAGGAAAACATGAGTCTGAATTAACAGTTTTCTCCAGGAGCAAGGTGATAGGAGCAACTCGTCATCGTCTCAGAAATCAGTCATGAACACTTCCAAATCCAAGCCCCCTCATACTGGCTGTGTGGCCTGGGAAGTCGCTTAACCTCCTGAGCCTTGGTTTCCTCACTTCTTTGGGGACATTTATTGAGCACCTGCCATATGCTTGGTCCCATGATAACAGCTGGGAACACAGCAGAATAAAATAAAAATACAAACACCACCCCCAAAAGAGCTCACAGTGCAGAAAATGAGTGTTCAGGGGAGAGAAGGAAGCGAAGACTACTGTGGAACTGGAGAAGCAGGACCCTGACCCTGCAGGAAACTCAAGCAAGAGGAGAAATAGGGAAAAGCAGCCGTGAGAAGTGAAGAGGCTGGACTGGTGTGTGGGAACGTGGACTGGGCTGCAGGAAGAGGCAGGAAAGTGAGTGTGAATACTGCAGCTCCAGGCAAGGGGGCACGAATGGGCTGGGAGTGGGTGCAGAGGGCGGAGGGCAGAGTGGCAAGAGCAATGGGATGGGTGAGACAGGATGGGGGTAAGGAGGGGACCGGGGTGGCCCCATAACACCCCCCCAGTGTTGACCAGACTGTCCTCCAGTGGCTTGTTGGCCTGTCCTCCCACGATCGGGAAGCCCCCGACGGCCCTTACTCATGTAGAGAGCACCCAGGAGCACTGGCGGGTGGGGGTGGGGGCAGGGCAGGCAGGGTGCAGAGGAGCCACTCAGGGGCTTGGTTTGGAACAGGTCAACCTTGGCAGCAGGACTGTGCTATCTACTTGGGGACACCCTACAGGCTGCACGTGTGCATCTGTGAGTGTGCATGGGCATGCGTGTGTGCGTGTGTGCTGTCGTGTGTAGGTCTGAGCCTCTCTCTTCCCTCTCCTATGGTGGGAAAGGGAGGGGGATTGTGAAGAGAGCGAGGACACAGTTGTAATAGGGATGGTCCTGCAGCTCAGGGAGTGGCCATCAGGACAAGCCCGTCACCATCTGAAGACAGAGTGAGGATTTGATGGTGTCCAGCAAAGGGCACAAGAGGGGCCGCCTTGTCAAATGCCCCCGACCTGCTTGGGCAGCCCCCTCTGCCCTAACTAGCTATAACCACATTTGTTAAAAGCTGTTATCACTTTAAAAAATTAATAACTAGGAAGAAGACACTAACTGTCCGGGCTCATGTGAGACTCATGTGGAAAGTCTCAACAAATCCCTGTGGCCGGGCCCACCCCCACCTGCTGAGAGCCGTGTGCTGGGCAGGTGGGCAGGTGGCCCGAGCAGCTGCAGCTCCCACGGCACCCCCAGGTGGTCCGAGTGTGCAGCCAGCTTCACCACCACTGAGCGAATGCTGCGTTGTGTCACTTGTAAAATGGAAGTAATAGCACTGCCCTCCTGATAAGACAAATGGTCAGCTCAGCTCAACAAACATTTATTGGGTGCCTACTGTGTGCCTAGCAGTGCTGGCATGTGACAGACCTGTGGTGAGTTAGAATCTGCACTGACCTGGACCTGGCTCAGGCCAACAGGCTGGGTGACGCTGGCCCCAGTGCTTGGACCCTACAACCAACACAAAGTAATAGGTGCACTCTGAGCACCTGAAGAATAAGAGAATAAAGATAGAATCCCACTGCCAGTTGACTGTGGGCCATCCGTGCTGTGGGGGGCCAGTCAGCAGGGATTCAGCAGCCTCATATTGAGTAAAAGAGTAAGACAGACCGGGCATGGTGTCGCACGCCTGTAATCCCAGTACTTTGGGAGGCCGAGGCAGGAGGATCTCTTGAGGCCAGGAGTTTGAGACCAGCCTGGGCAATATAGTGAAACCCCATCTCTACAAAAAATAAGAAAAAATTAGCCGGGCATGGTGGCACACACCTGTAGTCCCAGCTACTCAGGAGGCTGAGGTGAGAGGATCACTTGAGGCCAGGAGTTGGAGGTTGCAGTGAGCTATGGTGACACCGCTGTACTCTAACCTGGGCAACACAGCAAGACCTTGTCTCTAAAAAAACAAACACACACACACACACACACACACACACTATGATACCACTTAACAAAGTCTGACAGCAGACGCAGCCCCCGTAAGTAAGAGAACTACAGAGAAGACCCATCAGATGGCAGCCGCCAAGCTGCCAGTGGCCCCAAGGTGCCAGTGGCAGCCATGCCGGCAGCGCTCTGTTCCTTCCGCTGGTGGACAGGGGTGTTCGTGTCACAGTGATGAGACAGGCTCTTTGTAAATATGAGAGTTTTTATCAGAAAAAAGAACAAGTCAATGGTCTCATCTACTTCTGAAACACAACTGTGTCTAAAACAAAATAGTTGCCAAGAAGACATTTCCCCAACTTTAGATACCGAGCAAATGGACTGGCCGCAGAGAGAGACGGGCCGGGGAAGAATGACAGCAAGGGCGGGAAAGGGAAGCTGCTCCAAGGCCCGATGGCCGGAGGGCTGCTCCAGCGATGCCTGTTGGGAGGTGCAGCGCCCTTAAGAAGGGTCTCAGTTGAGGAAGAGTGAAGCAGGGGCTGAGGAAGGATGTCGGAAACATTTTGCTTCGCTGGCGGCAGCTGCAGACAGCTGTGGCCTGCTGTGCAGACAGGTCAGCTCCGGGGTCAGAGCTGCACGGCTGGGCAGCCACACTCATTCTCGATGTTCTCATCCTCCTCTGTATGAAGAAAGACAGGAAGCTGTGGTCTGGCTGGTGCTGCACACCCGTGAGGGAGGAAGGGGACAGATGTGAGAACTGTCTTAACTCATCCGGACTGGGAATCAAGACAAATTATTTTAAAAATAGACAACTAACAGTAAATGGGCAGAAAGGGGGAAGCCAGGTACCAGCCCTGCTTGCCCAGGCCCAAGAGGGAAGTTCGGGGAAGTTCGGGCTCGCCAAGGTTATTCAAAGTCATTCTCTGCACCTGCTGTTCCCGCTGCCCTGGAACACCCTGCTCCTCCAGGAAGCCCTCTGTAACCCGCCCCCTACTTCCTCCGCCCCGGACTGGGCTGGGCTGCCCCTCCCCGCCCCCACTCCTCTCAGGGCCCTCCTCAGGTGCCTCTGAGCACAACCACTGGGTGGGCAGGCCGTGTCCTTGGGCGTTCAGCTGACCATGCTCCTGCTCCAGAGCCCAGCCCCTCCCACGGGGGTGCGTCTCAGGAGGGGCCGGCGGAAAGGGCTCTGGCACCGGAGGCAGGAAGACAAGCACAAGCTCCGCTCTTCACTACAAACCTCGAGGGGCTGACGTGCAGTTGCAGTGGGTGACAGGCAAGGTGTCACTGTGGGGTAGATGCTCAGCGAGCACCAGCCACCCCTGCTCCCCAGACTCAGGCTCTCCCATCCTTGGGATCCACCAGCTCCCTGCAAGGCCAGGCAAGGGCGGTTGGTGGTGAGGGGCTGGCAATAGCGACGGTGACAGTGACTGCTGACTGCTCATCTACGTGAGGCTCGGTGCTTTGGGTACATACATAAATTCTCTTATCCATCTTCCCCACAACCCCATGAGACCATGTCACCCCGTGTCACAGATAAGGCACCTGAGGCTCAGCCAGGTCAGCTACCCAGCCAAGAGCATGCAGTGGCAAGTGTGAGAGTGGAGGTGTGCACCCGGGAAGGTCTGAGGACCTGCTTCTCCAGGTGGCCAGAGCCTTCCTGCCATCCTCTGAATGGGCCCCGCCTCACCCAGCACCCCCGTCCCCTCTGCAGGTGGGTAACAACACCTCCCGTGCTGCAATCTTGTCATCAGAAGGGATTTTAAGACCATCTGGCTACTCTCAGTCAACCCTGTACCTGCCCCGGGCCCAGCGAAAGTTCAAAGCTACGTCCTCCAACTGACCCTCAGCTTTGTGACTGCCCCAGTGCGACCGCGTCCCCATGCATGGTGGATGTTGGTACAGACGCCGGGTGGCCAGTGGCCTCCCTGTCCCTCCACACCGGGGCAGAGGCCCCAGCGGGGTCCTGAATGCAGTGTCCAGTGAGGCGCTCGGGGAGAGCAAAGGGGGCTCCCAGCCACTCAGCACCCAGATGGGGCTCAGGAACCCAGAGGGCACCTGCAAGGCCAGATGGGAAAAGCCACCTCCCTGGCAGCCTTGAGCAGAAAAGAAACATTCCCAAGGCCAGGTGCGGTGGCTCACGCCTGTAATCCTAGCACTCTGGGAGGCTGAGGCAGGAGGACTGCTTAAGATCAGGAGTTCGAAAGCCTGAGCAAGAGTGAGACCCCGTCTCTACAAAAAATAGAAAAGTTAGTGAGCATGGTGGCATGCACCTGTAGTCCCAGCTATGCAGGAGGCTGAGGCAGGAGGATTGTTTGAGCCCAGGAGTGGGAGGCTGCAGTGAACTATGATGATGCCACTGCACTCTAGCCAGGGCCACAGAGCAAGACTCTGTCTCAAAAAAAAAAAAAAAAAAAAGAAGGAAACATTCCCAAGACAGGGGGTTTATCCTCTGGGGGCTTGTAAAGCCTCCAGCCTTGAGGGGCCACACAGGCCCGTCCTGGGCAGGGCACACTCTTTCCTAACAACCCAGGAGGGTGGTCCTGCCGCCCACCCCACAGTGAAGGGCATAGCCCCCCAGAGGGGCCTGGCAGTGGGAGGGTGAGGCTGGAGGCCGACCCCGGCAGCCCAGGCCTCCACCACAAATACCTCCCCAACCCTGGCCCAGCTCAGGTCAGAGTGCCACCTGAGCTCCCCTGTCCCTGCTGTCCTTCTCCAAACCCAATGCCAGGCTGACCCCAGGATGGGGGAGGGCAGAGGCCTGGAGGCCCAGCCACTGCCCAACACTGTCACTTCTCTCCCACCTGGCCATAGAGGGAGCCACCAACACCCATGTCCAGGTGTGTGGGGGAAGTAGGAGGGGGAGACAGACAGAGAGAGAGCACGCAAGAGAACGTCCATGGTGTTGGGGGGAGACAGACAGAGAGAGAGCACGCAAGAGAACGTCCATGGTGTTGGGGGGAGACAGAGAGAGAGCACGCAAGAGAACGTCCATGGTGTTGGGGGGAGAGTAAGAAAGAAAGGCCCATGGTGGGTGCTGGGCAAGGAGGGACCCTTGGGACCTGGGTCACCCCCTGATTCCCTGTTCACCCCTGACCCGCTGAGATGGCTTTTCCAAGCACCTGGCGCCCTTCCAAGAACTCCACACAGGTCTTCGCAGAGCACCAGGAAAAGGAAGGAGCCGCTCCTACTTCCCCTGCATCTCGGACTCTCCTGGGGCAGGGGGAGGGGCCTCAGCCGGGAGCAGAAGGCGAGGGTGGGTACACAGGTGGGTGCGGCTCGCTGGGTGCAGATCGGGGACATGACATCAGCCACAGATGAATTCAATCCAATTATCCGGAAAAGCCTGGTGGGCAGAGTTGGTTGAGGGCGGATTTGTTTAGAAACCACAAAGGCGCTGGGCCACCTGAACACAGCCCTGGCCCTGCCCCGGCCCTGCCCCGGCTCCAACAGGCAGTTTCTGTCCCAGGAGCTCCAGCCCCTCCCGCTAGGAGCAGATGGGGAGAAGGGGCGGCAGCCTGTGTCCCTGTGGCCGAGCCCTGGCCAGTGCTGACACCAGGCTGGGGTCCTTCTCCCCTCAGACAGGGTGCTAAAGGTCGGGGGTCTCTCTGTGCCCCCTTCCGGGCTCTCTCACTCCTCCCAAAGGCCCCAGGATAGAGGGTCTCTGGAGGCTGCAGGTGGCTCTGGTGGCTCTCCACCCAGACCCCGGTGGCTCGGCCTCCACGCCTGGCTATCCCAGGGCCCTCAGCCGGGCACTCCTCTCCTGCCCACTTCACCCACTGGACCCACTGGTGGTTCCTGGGTTCTGCCTCGGACCCTCGGACCCCGGCAAGGGGTTGGGTGAGCACCGTCAACCCAGATTCTACCGACAGTGGAACCAGCTCCCCCCAAGTGTGCATCCTGCCTCCTGGGCAGCTCCTGCAAGCTGGGGCCAGGGTCCCACTCTGCTTCCCACTGTCCCCCACCCCAGCTCCAGACTGGCCTGTGGGCAGGGGGACAACGAGGCCAGAGGCCAGACCAGCCTCCTGCAATGATTCCTGAGCCCCGAGACATCTCCTTGCAGACCCCACCCTCTCCTGGGCTCGGCATCCTCAGCCCGGACCCATCTCCTTCCTCCAAACTGCTACTCGCAGAGGTCCCACTTGAGCACCCACAGCTGCCCCCTTGGCTGACTGGAGCAGACACCCAGGTCAGCCTGGCCGCCTCCGCTCACTCACCAATGCAGCCGGCCAGCCTCAGCCTGTGTGTGCACCTCCTGGACATTGGTCACCACCCAGCCTTCCTGTCCCCACCCCAGGATGGGCCCCAGCCCCTCAGGGCCTGACAGCTCCAAGTCTCCCTGTCAGCCCAGGGCCTCGGAGAAGCAGGCACCAAGGCATTAAACAGGCAAGAAGTGTGTTAGTGAGACAATGAGGGAAGGAGCTGGGTGCTGGGAGACCCCGCAGAGCCTGTGTGAAGTAGAGTGTCCCTAAAATCCAAGTCTCCCCAGAACTTCCATATGAAACCTTATTTGGCAAAAAAGGTCTTTGCAAATATCCTGGATTGGGGTGGGCCCTAAATCCCACGACACCCAGAAAGTCACACACAGGCCAGGTGGAGACGGACACAGAGACTGAGGAGACGCACAAGCCAAGGACACTGGGGCTGCTGCAACCACCAGGTGAGGCCAGGAAGTATCCCCTGGCCTCAGAGGACGCGTGGCCCTGTCCACGCCTTTGCTTTGCACCTGCTCCCTTGGTGCACCCATGGCTGTGCTGGGGACTCGGCGCATGGTCTGAGCGTTGTTCCAGTGAGTGGATGCACCAATGAGTCCTGTGATTGTGTTGCTGTTGCATAAACCCCAGTTTATTCATTCAGCAGCTGCTGGGACCCCTCAGGCTGGGACCTGCACCAGACTCTGAGACACAAAGGGGAACAGAGGGACAAGGGCTGGGATGGGGTCCCAAGGTGCTGGACAGGTTCAGGTGAGGCTCCCACAACCCCTTCTGCTTCCCTGTCCCCGAACACTCACACTCACACTCACAGCCCTGCCCTCCCAGAGCTCAGAGCAAGCTCGAGGGGTGTGGGGGGTCTGCTCTGCTCTCCTCCCTTCCCTCGGGGTCAGAGCACACTGGGACCTGCTGCTGCCTTTTGCTCACTGTCCCATCCCTGCTGCGATGACACCAGCCCCTCTTGCTCACGGTCACACACAACACTGCATCCCACCCCGACTGAATGTTCACTGGGCACAGGGCTCTGCCTTGTTCCAGTCCTGCACTGCCCGACATGGAAACCAGCCCATGGGGCGGGGGTCCAAATGGAGCCTCGCTGTTGCTGTGAAATGCACAAGATTTCAAAGACTTAGCACAAAAGAACGGAAATATCTGTTGACTAGTTTGTACATTGATTACATGGTGACATGATAATATCTTCAATCTACTGAGTTAAAATGTATTATTATT
>JAQIFY010002031.1:0-13680 GCA_028533085.1 Varecia variegata | reverse complement strand
ATGTAACTTATTTGTGCCCTCGGGCTCTGCATATGCCCAGTTCTGGAAGTATCACCTCTGTCTTTTTTTTTTGAGACAGAGTCTCGCTCTGTCGCCTGAGCTAGAGTGCCGTGGCATCAGCCTAGCTCACAGCAACCTCAAACTCCTGGGCTCAAGTGATCCTCCTGCCTCAGCCTCCCAAGTAGCTGGGACTATAGGCATGCGCCACCATGCCCAGCTAATTTTTCTATATATATTTTAGCTGTCCATATAATTTCTTTCTATTTTTAGTAGAGATGGGGGCTCGCTCTTGCTTGGGCTGGTCTCGAACTCCTGACCTCGAGCAATCCTCCCACCTCGGCCTCCCAGAGTGCTAGGATTACAGGCGTGAGCCACCGCGCCCGGCCTTCATCTCTGTCTTACGATGGATTGCTGCTGGGTCTGCTGATGTTATGCCTTAATGTGCAGCTCTGACCACACGGTCAGGTACCTGGTCTCCAGGGCCCAGTAGCGTGCCAAGAGCTGCTTTTCACATAGTGTATAATTCTCTGCTGCAGGGGGCACGGCCTTGCTCCAGAGCCCCATGTTTCTCAGTTATGATTTTCATACTGGGATTGGCATAAACCTTACATGACGCATTTTCTTATCATAGATTCCTCTAATACCATATGATATGATGGGTCCCATGGCCCAAGAAGCTGAGCTGCTTGTATTGCAGCCTGGAACCACCATGGAGCCCTTTCCTGCTCTGAGCCTCACTCAAAGCTGGTGGACTTCCTTGTCACTTGATAAGGTTTAAAGCAGTTTTCCCAAGTGTGGAATATGCTGCCTCCAGAGCCCAAAGAGGTCTGCTAGGCATTGTGCTTCCTTCTTAGTGGTGTGAAGTGCAAGATGGAATAATGTGACCTTTACTTTGGAGGGGATATCCCAGCATGCCTGAAACCACTGGACTCCAAGAAACTTCACTAGTGTGGCAGGCCCCTGAATCTTTGTAGAACCCTCTGGAACACATGTGTCCTGTCCAGGGCTTCAACAAGTATTTGAACTGTTGCTCGTCTGGTCCAAATAACATAATGTCATCCACATAGTGGACTAATGTAATATCCTGAAGAGTGTCCAGATGGTCAAGGTCCTTTCAGAATTTATTATTACAGAGAACAGGAGAGTTAACTAACCCCAGGGCAAGACTGTAAATGTATACTGTTGTCCACCCCAAGGGAGTGTGACTGTATTCCACATATGGATGGATGGATGAGAATATACTGGCCCAATTAGCCAGGCACAGTGGCCCACACCTGTAGTCCCAGCTACTTGGGGGGCTGAGGCAGAAGGATTGCTTGAGCCCAAGAGTTTGAGGTTGCTGTGAGCTGTGATCATGCTACTGTGCTCCAGCCTGGGTGACAGAGTGAGACCATGTGAGAGGAGAGGAGAAGAGAGGAGAGGAGAGCAGAGGGAAGGGGAGGGAAAGAAAAGAAGAGAATGCATTGTTAAAGTGTCATCTGTGTGTCTATAAAAAAAAAGAATGCATTGGTGCCTTGGTCAGGTTGATAGTTAATACCACATATCTGAAGCCATGTTAATCTGCTCTAATTGCACGTGTAACCCAGCAAGTGCAACTGGGGCTGCTACTTGGATGAGTTTGCCATCCTTCAGGAACTGCCTGGCATTTTGGTTGGGGTCAGGCTAGTGAAATAAGTGGGGAAAACATTACTCCTGTATTTGTTAAATTTTTAAAGATGGTTTTAATCTCTGCTGTGTTCCCTGGAGTACAATATTGTTTTTGATTTACTCTCTCTTGGATGGAGCAAGAGGGAGTAGTTTCAGAAACTTCTCTTTGGCCTTTCCCACTATGATAGCCCTTATCTTACAGTCTAAAGGATAAGTTATTGGGAGAAGCAATCTGCCATGGATTCTGAGTGTCTCTGCACATTCTTGCTGAGTATGCCAAGCATGTAAGACCCTGCTTCTCTGTACTTAAGAGATTTCTTAGGGTTGTGTATGCAGCAATGAGCCTTGAGAGATGAGCTAACATCTCCCTCCAGGAAAAAGATAGGCCTGCATAGTGCTTATAGAAAATAGTAGATTCCCTAAGCTCAATGATTTCCTCCTGCTATGTGACCACTGCATGTACAGGCATCCATCTGCACCCTCTGTGGGAACTGGGGGGTAGGGGGACAGATGCAAACTTGATGCTGATGCTGCTTGCTGTGCTCTAATAAAGTCCTTTGTCTCTGACCCAAGAGTCTCGTATTCAACCAGCAACCGTGAAACAATAACAGGCTAATTTACAGGCTAACAGCTTTTAAGGAGGGTCAAATCCTGGTTCCTCACAGGGAGGGTTAGGGGTGGGGGGTTCTTCCAACTCCCAAGTATTTCCATTTCATTACACATGGACTTTATACATTTGGAAACTGAGAAAATCAGGTGGGTCTCTAGATCCCCTCTGAGCTAGACCTGGGCTAAGGACTCCATTTATTACCTAGTCCCAGTACACTCCCACTTTAACAGGGAGGCCATGATGAGGCTTTGGGTCCCCAGTTATCAGTGTTAGGCCTTATATCCAACAGCCCTCAAAATGTTTGGGTAAGGTAGGGCATGGTGGCTCATGCCTGTACTTTCAGCATATTGGGAGACCAAGGCAGGAAGATCGTTTGAGGCCAGGAATTGGAGACCAGCCTGAACAATATAGTGTGACCCCATCTCTATGAAAAATTTAAACATTAGCCAGGCATGGTGGTGTGCACCTGTAGTCCTAGCTACTTGGCAGGCTGAGGTGGGAGTATCACTTTAGCCCAGGAGTTCAAGGCTTCAGTGAGCTGTGATCATGCCACTGTACTCCAGCCTCGGTGACAGAGCAAGACCCTGTCTCTTAAAAAAAAAAAATGTTTGCGTATTGCCCTTTCCTGAAGAAATGGCCATTGTTTCCTTTGGAGAAGGATTGAGGAATCATGATTATATACACTTGCTATGGTGGTTCTTCCTGGAGACCTGGTCTCTCCTTCGGTCTGGGTTCTGAGTTACTAGGGTGACTGCCCTCAAACTCCTAATCATCCATCCTTGCTTTCTTTTGGTTATACAGATTGAACAATTCACTCTTTGGCTGCCCCATCTATCTTGCCCCAGGAATATCACGTTCTTATTAATTTTCTCCCTAGCTCTCCTTCGATTAGGTCCTCCTTGCTGTCTGTGGAGTCATTCATTATGGTAATTGTGCCCACCTTGCTTCTGAGGGTTAAGTGCTATCACCTGGGATCCTACACATTGCTCTCAGGGAGTCTAGTTTGTTTTTCTTTTTGAGACAGAGTTTTACTCTGTTGCTTATTCTAGAGTGCCGTGGTGTCAGCCTAGCTCAAGCAACCTCAAACTCCTGGGCTCAAGCAATACTCCTGTCTCAGCCTCCCGAGTAGCTGGGACTACAGGTGTGCACCACAACACCTGGCTAATTTTTCCATGGCTAATTTTTCCATTTTTCTGTAGAGACGGGGGTCTAGCTTTTGCTCAGGTCTCAAACTCCTGACCTCAAGCAATCCTCCTGCCTTGGCCTCCCAGAGTACTGGGATTACAGGCGTGAGCCACTGTGCCCAGCCCTCTTGGCCTTTTCATCCCTCCCTCCACCGTTTTCCATGATATTTCTAGCATTTCCACTTCACTTACAGTGGACCATTGCTTTTTCCAAACTTCAAGAGGCAACCAAGCAGCTTAATAGCACCATCTCCTGGGATCTTTAATAGTTGTTAAATCTTGTATCGCAGGATATTGGTCCTGCATCGATACACTCTGTTGTCCAACTTTATTCAGTGGGCCTGGATCCAGCACTCAAGATACAGTGCCAGATGTGCTTTCCTGGCTCCTACTGGAATATGTGGTCTGGGTCCTGTAGCTCCTTTCTTTCTCAGCAGACCCGGCACTTTCCCTGCTGGATTGTGTTGTGACTTGACCCTAGTTTTTGGTTTTATACTGAGGACAGGAAATGGCAGTAGATCCTATGGAGGGCATGGGTTGTCATGCAAGGGAGAATCTCTTGTATCATCTTCAAGAAAGTGGGGAGTGCTAGCCTTTAACAGGGCTACTTCTACAGGCCCACAACACAGGATTCAGAAGAATTTTTATTGCATTGACCCAGAGGGTTTTGAGTTCATTAATCCAGATGTCCCCATCCCAAATCTTAGGGTCCCACTCTTTACCAACCAGTGCCTTGACCCTGCTATCCTAGACCCCACATGGAGAAATCTCTGCTGCTCTTATAATTAAGTCCTGCTCCTATTCCTCATCTTTTTCTGCCTGCCCCCCTCCAGCTGAAGGTGATTAATCTCTTTATATGCTGCCAAGGAGGGCCTCTGGTTTCCACGCTTCACCTTGTAGGTGATTAATGACCCTCAGCCTTTCATTGTCTTTCTCCAATGCACCAAGAGCCCAGAAACAGCCATCCAATTCCCAAGTCCTGACACTATTTCCCTGAAACTCTCAAATGCCCCTTCAGTTCATCGCATTCCAGCAGTCTCCCATTGCAGTTCTCAGCTGCTGCTGGTTTTAACAATGACATCACAACCTCTTGCCAAGGGCCAACATCTACACTAGTGACCAGGTCTTCCTGGTAAGCCAGCTGTAGGGTCAAAGAGCTCCATCATCCCATTTTAGAATCTGCTTCTCATAACTCCTGGTACCAACTGTCATAAATAGGGCTCCCTGGGAAACAGACTCTGAGATTTATGTGCAGGAAGTTTATTTGGGAGTGCTCTAGGGATAGTGTTGCCAGATAAAATATAGAATGCCCAGTTAAGTTTGAATTTCAGACAAACAAGTAATGCAATATTTGGGACATTTATATTTAAAACCATTCTTGTTCATCTGAAATTCAAATTTAACTGGGCATTTGGTATTTATATTTGCCAAATCCGGCAACTCTATCGAGGGAACAACATCTATGACGGGTGGGGAAAGCAGGCTTGGGAAGGTGTAAGGGAAAATGCATTTGTATAAGCAACAGGTTTCTTAGGCCAAGCTAAAGTGACTGCTCCAGTGTTTTTTTCCAGCCCAGCCTCCCTAGCTAGCCGGCCTTCCGGGGAGGCACGAGTCAACACATTCATGTAACCAAGGTGTTATCTCCTGTGTGAACCTGTGTGATCACGCTTTACCATGCATGTTGCCACTATTGTTCAGAGCCACATATAAGCACTCACCATGTTCTTGGTCACGTTTTTGCCGCTGCTGTATCCCCCCCGGACAATAAAGAGCACGTCTCACCTGCCCGCTGCCACTCACCTTTTCTTCCAATTTCCCAAGTCTGCGCGGAGCTCGCACTGGCCACAGAGCATCCTGCTCACAGAAGGGGGAGAAGCTGAACTATGAGGCAGTTGCAAGCGAGGCTTCAGCTGAGCCTATGGGGAGGTCTGTATGTTGGAGAGTCCTTTAAAGTTGTCCTGCGTTGAAAAAGGGGGCCAGGACTTAATTTCTCCACATCAACCAGCCATTGGATGCAGGCTGCCCCACGGCAGTGGGCGTGATCTTGGGTGGGTGCCTCATCTCAGAGAGGTACCCAGCTGAGGGCTTTCATCTGCCAACACCCCCAGCAGCCTGGGGAATATCTCAGTCCTAAAGGGGAAATCCTGATGTGACCATTGCATCAGGACGCCTACTGAACTACAGTGTGCATTTTAACAGGAACTCCACGTGATGTTTTGCACATTGAAGTTTCAGAAGCATTGGTTTAAGGCTGGTTCTCAGACTTCTGTGTGTATCAGAATCACCTGGAGGGCTCGTTAAACCTTAGCTTTCTGGGCCCACCCTGGAGTTTCTGATTCTGTAGGTCTAGAGTGAAGTCTAAGAATTTGCACTATTAACAAATTCCCGGGTGATACTGAGCTGCTGCTGGCTCACAGATTATACTTGAAGAATGACTGGCTTAAAAGATACAGACATTTACTATCTTATATTTTGGAGACAAGTGGATATTACGGCTGCTTCAGCTCCTCTAAGATGGCCTCTAAGGACACGTGCTCTCTCTGCTCTGCCATCAGTAGCACACTGGCTCTTTGTCTTCATGCTGATCACTTCCTGGTTTCAAGGTGGCTGCCATAGCTCCAGATATCACATCCATGGTCAAAGCACGAGGGAAGGGAACAGGGAAGCACCAGCTGTGAATTATTTCTTCTACGAAGACACAAAAGTATTTTTGGAAGTACTTTATTCCTGCAGATTCTTTTTTTTTTTTTTTTCATAGACAAGGTCTTGCTCTGTCATCTTGAACTCTCGGGTTCAAATGATATTACTGCCTCAGCCTCCCAAGTAGCTAGGACTACAGGTGCACACCGCCATACTACGCTGATTAAAAAAAAAATTTTTTTTTCATAGGGATGGGGTCTTGCTATGTTGCCCAGGCTGGTCTAGAACTCCTGACCTCAAGCAATCCTCCAGCCACGGTCTCCCAAAGTGCTCAGATTACAGGTGTGAGCCACTGTGCCTGGCCTCACATTCTTTTTTTAATTTCATACATCCACATCATTTTAATTATTTCAATGACATTTCTAATATATTTGTGAAGTGAATTAATTTAGAGAGGACAAGACCATCCCAAGTGTTCACTAAGAATTTCACAAAAACCCAACAAACAAAAAAATACCCTTCACAACTGCAACTCATTCCTAGGAAAGGAAATGAGATAAATCTAATCCCAAGCAGAGAATAATAATATTTATCTATTTCATTAAAAGTGCCCAAATCTAACTTCTCCTTTAACTGTATTTATCTGAAAAGAAACAAAGAAAACACAACTCAGTGGCTTTTTAAAAATTTTTTTTGCTTAGAGTTTGGGTTCTTGCTATTTTTTTTCCTTAAGGGAACCAAGTTTGCAGACTTCTTTTTATATCTCATTGGCCAGAACAGGGTGCATGGTCACCCTGGTTGCAAGGGAGGCTGGGAAGATGATTCTAGTCTTCTAAGCTCTATGGTAGGAGGTGGTACGTGAGAAGAGAGTTGAGAATGTCTGCTGAGTTAACCACAAACATTTTATCTTGAGCTATGGAGGTAATCAAAACTAGGAACTCTTAAAAACAAGTTGGTTGTGGGAAGTGGAACTGTTCATGGAGAGGGGAAGGGTAGGACACTGGCTTTTCATGGCAAGATCCATCCAATTTGATTTGTTACCATGTTCATGTGTTACTTTGATCTTAAACCCCACAACTCCACTTTGGCAAAGCTTCTTGGCTCAACCTTCAAAAGATTTCTAGAATCTACCATGTCTTGTCATCTCCACTACCACTACCATCACTGCTCCTGCTCTTGCCCTGCGAGAATTCATGCTCAACACAGCAGTCAATGCTCCATTAAAAATATCTCTTTGGTGCACAACCCTCTCCGCAATTGCTTCTCCTCTCATTTATTTATTTATTTATTTTTATTTTTTGAGACAGAGTCTCACTTTGTTGCCCAGGCTAGAGTGCCATGGCATCACCTAGCTCACAGCAACCTCAAACTCCTGGGCTCAAGCAATCCTCCTGCCTCAGCCTCCCAGGTAGCTGGGACTACAAGCATGCGCCACTATGCCCAGCTAATTTTTCTATATATATTTTTAGCTGTCCATATAATTTCTTTCTATTTTTAGTAGAGACGGGGTCTCACTCTTGCTCAGGCTGGTCTCGAACTCCTGAGCTCAAACAATCCGCCCGCCTCAGCCTCCCAGAGTGCTAGGATTACAGGCGTGAGCCACCACGCCCGGCCTTCTCTTCTCATTTAAAGTTAAAATAAAAATCTTTGCAGTGGCCTCCGAGCCCTTACATGATCTGACCTCCTCTGCTCTCCCCTGTCCATTACACTCCAGCCGGTGGCCACTTTCATATTTTCAGACACACGATCATGTTCTCACCTCAGTGTCTTGATATCTGTTATTCTCTCTGCCTGGAACACTCCCTCCTCTGCCTAGAACATTCTCACCCACCCCCCTCCAAATATCCATGCACAAGGCTTGAGCCCTCACTGCCACGATGCCTCCCTTGGACACTATTTAATACAACAGGCTGCCTGCATCCGTGGTACTCTCTGTCCCTCCTCCCCCGCTTCAGTTTTTATTCTCAGCACGTGCCACCATCTCATATACCATGTACTTTATTTGTTTATAATCTGCCTCTATCTCTCCTGTGTCAGCTCATGAGCACAGAGATTTTTGTCTGTTTTGTGCACTGCTGTATCCCTAGGGTCTAAAACAGTGCCAGGTACCCTCATGAAGTATGTGAGGAAATGCAAAACCCAAAAAGAATTACTAGATTTGTTTTTAAAGGTAAACAAATGTATTTGTTTTCCAGAGAAACAGAACCAATAGGATAGATGTGTGTGTGTCAGTGTGTGTGTGAGTATGTGTGTGTACATATATATATATTATATATATATCGAGAGAGAGAGAAAGAGATTTATTTTAAGGAATTGGTTCACGTGGTTGTCGGGGCTGGTAGGGCTGAAATATGTAGGGCAGGCGGCAGGCTGGAAATTCAGTTAAGAGTTGATGTTGCATTGCAGTCTTGAGTCCAAATTCCTCAGGGCAGCAGGCTGGAAACTAGGCAGGGCTTCTATGTTGCAACCTTGAGGAAAATTCCTTCAGGAAAGCTCAGTGTTTGCTCTGAATGCCTTCAACTGATTAGATGAAGCCCACCCACGTTATGAAGGGTCATCTGCTTTACTCAAACTCTACTGATCGTAAATGTTACATCCAAAAAACAGCTTCACAGCAACACCTAGGCTGGTGTTTGGCCAAACAACTGGGTACCATATTCTAGCCAAGTTGACACACACAATTAACCATCACAGCATAGGAAAGAAAAAAACTCAGCAAGCAACAGAATCCATATTCTTGAGGGGTGACTGGAAAGACAGGTAGGGAACAGACAAACGAAGCAAAATGCAATGTTATAAGAGGCACAAAGAAAGTTCTGCGGAAGGGTAGAGTTTTTGGTGGGGGCCAGCTGGGAAAGCTTCATAAGGAAGTGGTCTTGAAGTTGAGTCTTGTGGGATAAATGGAATTTTGATAGAAGAAAAGGGAATTTTTCACACTAAGGAAACAGAGGCCTGAAAATGCTTGATGCATTTGGTTAATGGCCGTGCGTGTTCAGGAGGCAAATCCTTGCTACCGTAGCGTCTGCCTCATGTGCCTTCAGTGGAATGCGGACATGCTGCTGCTTAATGTGTTCGTTATGTTTATTTTCCCATGTATAAGTCTTATTTCTATGTTCTTGAGAGCAGCCATATTATACTTTTTTTTTAATCCCTCATAATTCCCTGCTTACAGAAAGTACTTAAAATTGCATCTAACTAAAGTACGTGCCGAAGGTGGACTTGCCTGTCTAGGGTTTTGTCTTCTAGTATTAATTTTTCTTGGAGAAACGACCCTTCCCGTGGCTAAGTCTATGTGGCTTAAGTCAATTTGGTCCCTCTCCTTTGACCAGGAGGGTGTGCCTGACATAGCCTCGGTTAATCTCTCTTGGAAATATGACTCTTAGGGGGAGGTGCAAGGACAGAAAAGGGTCAGAGCTGATCCTTTACAAGAGTCAACCCACTGATAGATACAGCTGTCCAGGTTCCTGCTTCACCAAAGCCTGATGACCAGCTTTTCCTGTGAATATGTGAGCTACCCCACATCCTTCCAATGAATTTCTTGCTTAATCTGCCCAGAGAACCTTAACTAGTACATACCAGACTGTATAATATAGTAAAATACCACTGTGTACGCAATGTGTATGGAGACAAGGTGTCCAAGAAGTGAGAAACGGTTTAATCTCTGCTTGTCAATTGCGGCATAGCATACAAAGAACATAATATTGGGCTTACGTTATGTAATTGATTGCATCGTGCCAGGTACGAGGGCGATACAAACGTGAAAAGGGTGTGGTCTTTGCTTCGCTGGCGGAAGTTTATAATCTAGTAGGTATTAAAAAAAGATGCCCCAAATAAAACAACCATATTAATTACAAAGGCAGGCTTTGCTACAGTCCACGCTGTTTCTGTCGCAGGCCGCGGCAACTGCTCCACATCGGCTTAAGCAATAAAGGGGACTTACGGGCTCATGCAACAGGGAAGGATGCGGTAGAGGGAGGGACTCAAACAAAACTATTGGGTTTGTTCTCTCTCTGTCTCTGTCTCTGTCTCTCTCTCTCACACACACACACACACACACACACACACACGCACGCACAAAACAAGGCACCTCTAGGCTAATACCATGGCAGTTTCTTACCTGCCACTTCTTTCTCCGCACTTCTGTAAGTGCAGGTCCTAGGGAAAGACTGACCGGACTGGAAGATCTGATGTGAGCAGTGGCCACTCGGATGAACTCAAAGCCATCCCCTCCCTCACTACGGGTCTGGGATGGGAGGGAGAAGTATTTTTTGTCCCTGGGTAGGGACCCCACAGGTCTGTGACACTAGGAGGGCTACAGAGGACTAGAAGCTCAGGAGCGGCTTGAACGGCCCAGGGCCAGGTCTGCGGCTCTGGGGACACCGGGCACCAGTGACTTCCAAGCAGAGGGAGCAGCAACACTGGATGGAAGCAAGGGGTGTGGCCTCTGTAGGAGTCCTCATCTTCAGTAACACCTGGTGACATCTGAAAGGGTCCTCATGGTGCCGTGGTGAAGAACTTGGCTTTGGGACTTGACCTTCCTGGGCGTCATCCAGGCAGCCACTTACTAGCTCCTCCTGGTCCCTTCTCCACAGGGGGCGGTGAGGATTCGCTCAGGGAAGGGATGTGAAGAGTTGAACCCAGCGTTTTGCCCGTAGTGACCGTTAGTGTGATTATTCTTATTAAGGGGCTCAGCAGGATGTGGAGACTTCAACAGAAGATCCTAGTGAAGGATAACAGAGCAGAAGAAAAGGGAAAGGAGCCTTAGACATAGCAGGGGTCTTTGCAGCAGGGGCGCAGGAGGTAGGGACGGGGCTGAGCTAGGAGAATGCTGTCTATTGTCGTGAGGGTGAATCCACCCTTTTTACTCCCATGCCTCTGCGATCTCAGGAGACGTGAGTTATTCAGGCCAGACAGGGAGCCAGAATTCACAGTGGATTTTAAGTGCTTAGCTGAGAAGCTTGGATTTCATTCAAGAGGCTGTGAAGAACAACTGGAGTGCACTGTATTAACATTAATCCGGAGCTCTATGCAGAGAAGTCAGAAAAGGGGAAGCTCCAAGAAAGAGAGACCAATTAAAAGATTATTAGCATAGACTGTGGGGGAAGGCACAGGGACTGAAATACGATGTCAGCACTGAGAATGGAAATGAAGGGACAGATGTGAAAGAGACGCTTGGCGACAGAACTATCCCAGGATATATAAAGCATCTGCTTGCTCAAGTCTTCAGTGTGTTCCAGTCCAAATCCTAGAGTTTTAGAAACTGTGCAAAGCAGCACCTTGCCTTTTCCAAGCCAACAAGCGATTGGATTTTTCATTGTTTGCATTTACTGTGTTAAACAATTAAATGGTTTTTCCAAACTGAACTTCTAATTATTTTATTGAACACCACATTGAAGGGTGATTCTCTACCACAAATATCTTAATTGATTTCCTATTCCCAGATCATTTTACATTTATAGATTTTAAACTATTTTACCATCTGCTGACCCATTATAAATCAAATAAATTATTAATAAAGTACATAAGTGGCAAATATGATACTTAACAAAACATCATTATTTATTTTTTTTAAATTTGCTTGATGATGTAAAAAAGAAAATCCTTTCTGAACTGTTACTAACAAATTTTCATTTCTCACACCAGTAGTTTATTTTCATTTCATGTTGATTTAATATATTTATTCCCCATGTTAAGGTAAGAAAAAGAAATGAAAAAATCAGGAGCTTAGAACATGTGGAGAAAGGCAAAAAAAAAAAATGAAAAATGAAAAGAAGAAAAAATCAGAAGGAAAAGAAATATGAAAAATAAATGTATTAACAAATTATAACTAGATAACCAGGATTAAATGCAAATACATTGACATTATAACTTTGTTATTGTCCTTATTTGCCACTATCTTTCTGAATTTAGAATTTTGATACAAAATTCAGAACTAAGAATTAGAGTTTAAGATGTGCAAACCTGGATAATTTGTCCAGTTATCCAGGAATGAAACTATTTAATACTATTATGTGATATTTCCTCATCAATTAGCTGAGGGTACTAACAGTGCTATTGTGAGGATTAAATAAAGTAACTTCTGTTAAACTATGAAGTGTGATATATATGTTAAATGCTATCTTTTCAGTTTTCTAAAATACAGAAACTTAGAATATGCTTAATTAACATTCATACAGAAATGTAATCCATAAGTGGAATGGATTGGAATTGAATATTCTTAGATAATTTACTAACCAAACACGCTTCTCAGCCGCATCGATCGGGTCAGGGAGATAACACACACAGTGGACAGGGAGCAGGTGACCCACAAACACTTCCCCGCTAGCACCAGCAGGTTTGCAGCACAAGGCAGCTTACTTCCCAGCAAGCCCTTTCTCTGGAGCCATAAAATAGCATCATTAATTTTTTAATTGAAGAGAGACTTTTATTAATTTATTAAACCTAATAGTTATTGTGTGCCTATTTTGAAGAGGTAAGCTGAATGTCATAGTGGTTTAAAGCTGGATAACTCACTATGGTCCAGTGTCACTAGTATGAGAGCAGAATTTGGGGCTGACAGACCTGGGTTTGAATCTTGACTCCCACTTTCCAGTTTTGTTCCCTTGAGAAAATTTCTTAAAGCTCTAGCAAAATCAGGCTCCTCAGCTGTATGACTACCTCATAGGGTTAGGGTTTCTTTGAAGATGAAATGAGATAAAGTTTGTAAAATACTTTGCACAGTTTCTAGTACGATGTATAACATACATGCTAATATGTGGACATGCTAGTTCTTTTCCTAGATTTAATGTGGTTATTAATGATGCTTTGCAAACATATTCAGCAACTAGTTTTAGAACAAGTGGGTGATAAAATGGAAAAAGTTAAGTCTGATTGCTACCTCCCTTCTTTCCCCCAAATAAATTCCAGATGGATAAAAGATATACTATAAACATAAAAAATAAAACCATAAAAGTACTAGAAAAAAATAATGTTTTAAACACTACTGAAATACAAAAGCTTCTCTAAATATGACACAAAACCCAGGAGCTATCAAAAATAAAATTGATAAATTCAACTGCATAAACATTTAAAAACTTCTGCACAGCTAAGAAAACACTATAAACAAAAGAAAAGATAAAAAATGGGAAAATTTGCAAACATACATCACAGAGACATAATTTCCTCAAAGAGCTCTAATAAATCAATTTAAAAAAGACCTGGAGCCTAACAGGAAAAGAAGAATTGAACAGACAATCCACAGAAAAGGAAGTACAAACGCCTCTTAAACACATGAAAAGATGCTCAAAATTTCTCAGAATAATAATAAAATGCACATTTAAACTACAATTGAGACATCATTTTCCACCTAGAAGATTGGTGAAAAAGCAAACAAGTTGATTTCACACTGTATTGGTGTGATGTGAGAAAATACGCATTTTCATACATTTTTTGAAGGGAATGAAAATTGGCATAACTCTATGGAGCCATTGTAAAATATCCTTAAAAATTATACATGTGCAAATCCTTTGAACCAATCATCCACTCCTAGGAATTTGTCCTACAGATATACTCTTACCATGCAATATGCAATATAACATATGCATACAGATAATCTCCACA
>JAQIFY010002030.1:0-13680 GCA_028533085.1 Varecia variegata | reverse complement strand
TCCTATGAACAATAAACTCTTGTAATGTTTCCTAGTTCCAATATCAGGCCTTAAAGAATGTCACATCACTTGTTCTCTTGATTATTTTCTCATGAACCTAGAGTATATTGATTTATGTTCAACTATTTCCACATCTAAAATTTTTGGTATTTTATAATCAAGTTTTAATCTTCTAAACTAGATGATTCAGGGAAAGTACTTAATCCATCAAAATAACTCCAAGCCATGTGCTTTTCAAATCACCCCCAAAATGGCATATAGTTTCCATCAAGCTTGGATTGTAAAAGGCTTTGCAATTTATGACCATTGGCTTATTTCCAGTTCCCTTAGCTGTCAATGCTATACTAATGCCATCTTCCAAAGGTCCCCTGGCAGGATTTCACAAGGATATCTGTGGGTTCAGATTAGTAGGAATAACCAACGAATTTATTAAGTAATGCCAATCAGTCCTGAACTCTGTTCCCAAGTGCCCTCGTAGTTCACCAGAATTCTATTTTTGAATAGGAAATAAGCTTGATGGAAAGAGAACAAAAACTAAAAGTATTAAGTGCTCACCAAGAGCCAGGTGCTTTACATAGATTATCTCATTTAAATTCAGGGAATTATGTATCATACAGAGAAAATCAAGGCTCAGAATTTCACAGTTTACCTAAGGACACAACCAGGGATTAGATTCCAGGTAGGTCTAATTCTTAAGCTCAAGGTCTATCACTCTATTCTGTTAATATCTATTAATAATTGTTAAAACTAGAATAAACAGCTCCAAAGTCTATTCAAAGAGATTTCCATTGGGAGTGTCATCTCTTTTTTATATATGTTTTTAAGTTTCCCTGCTGAATACACAGGATATGTGTGAATTTGGTCCACCAAGACAACAATAGTAAGGAAATATATCTTTCCCTAAACCAGAGGTAAAAGAAAAATACAGAAATAAATCAGTTCTAATAACTTTCCAGGCTTAAACTGAGTCTGGAAATAGAATTTTGGAAAAGTAAAAAGCATAACTAATAGTACTCTCAGTGACTGAATATGAGGAAAATTATCTCAAAGTAAATTTCCCTACAAAGATGGCTTTTTCCAGTGTAAGTAGAGATTATTATTCATATTGTTGAGAATAACTACCCTTGTCTCAGTTCTATCTTTAGAATGTGCACACAGACATTGTTGAATATAAAACATGCACAGCATGTAATCTTTGAACATCATTCATATTTGAGGAAGCAAAATAAAACCACTCCTTCAGAAATTCCTTTCTGGTATCTTATTTTAAGAGATTTATTTTAAAAGAAATAGAGGGTTTTACTGTTCAATAGAATAACTTCTTATATTTATCCCTCAAATTAATCTTGCTCTCCTACCTCAAAAATGAATACATCTTTACCAATAAAAGGCTTTTAAAAATGTTTACTTCTTATCAAATTCTTCCAAATATTTTTCTAGGGATGCCACAAGTCTTCTTCATTTTCCTTATTCTTTTAAATGCTTTTCTACATCTTGCCTTAGCAAAAAGATGCAACAATAACAAAAAGAATAAACCTAGCTCAAGGAGCAGTCAGTACTTGTAGTTAGTTAAGAGTCTCCGGGCTCGGAGTTAAACAGGTAAGGTTCACCACTTATGAGCCATGTGACCTCACACAAGTTACTTGGTTTCTCTACAGCTTAATTTTCTCATCCTTGAAATGGGGATTCTAGTACCTTCCATACAGAAGCATTGTGAGGATTGTATAAGGTGTGTCAAGTTTTGGCACCATACCTGGTACTGCCTAACTGTCGGTAATTAACATGGGCCATCATTAGCTCTTAATTTCTGATTGGTAAAACTCGCTCATCTGAAGACTCAGAAATTCCAGGAGGCATGGTCTTCTAAGCCTTTTCGTGCCCTTGCCTACACTGGAGTACCATAATTTATCAGATGCTCCAGCAGAGCCACATTTGATGCAGTCTTAAGGGTTCCTGTGGATGACCTGAGATTTTGTGAACAATTGCACATGTATATAAGGTGAAAACATAGGAGGACACTGACATTTTCAAATCTTAGAAATCTTTCTAAGTTTTTTCTCCATCTCTTCACTTATCTATCAAATTATTTGCTTCTTCTCTTTCACCAATCAACGAAATCATTCTTACCAAATACTAGGTTTGAGGCTTTTGGGGTAGAAAAGAATTGTATGTCTTAGTCTTGATGTGAAAGTGCTTGGAATCTGTAGGAGAGGCAAGAACCATGCCAGAGAAACAGACTGCAGTTCAAGCAGTAGATTATTCAGTGTGAAGTTGAAAGATACAAAGAAGTTCAAAGGATAGAAATAGTTGTAGGTTGGAAAAATACAAATTATTTACACTACCTGCTCTCCAGACTGGGTGTTTCTACCCTTCAGATGACATACTCTGAGAGTCAGAGACTCCAGTTCATGGAAAGGTGATTTGTTTTACTGGGAAATTTAAATTTAGGGAGTATGAGCAAATGTGCTCCAATTTTAAGAGAATAGGGAGGGTAGGAGAGGCTACTCCTTAGCTCTCAACAAAACTGATGTGTACACCTCCCCAAATTCCCTATCTTACTGCCTGCAAAGATATTCCACATCCTCTTTCACGGCCAACTTCAGACTCGCCCAGGCTCAAAGGAGAAGGAAGATCTGTGGTGTTGCATACAAAGCATTGCATAAATAGTGTTAGCTTGCAAATGGCTTGAGAGGATTTCTCTGAGGAATTGTTTTGGGTGTCAGTCTTAGGGATGTCAGGTGTGGGGACCAGGTGTCAGGTCCCCGTGTTTCCTGGTTCTTGGTTCCCAGTACCAAAGAATGGTTACTGGTACTGAGTTGATGGAGCAAATGAGCAGATCAAGCAGATGCAAGCCAGCAAAGTGCAAAGGTTTATTAACGCATAGCTTCATTCCAAAGGAGGAATGGGCCAAACCTCACAAGTGGAGGAGACCCTGAGTTTAACAAGATTTTTCCCTTTTATGCTGATTCTCCAATTTTATGTTAAGTATGGCGTGGAATATTCATGGTTTTTCTTGGAAAAAGTGGAGAATTCCTGGAACTGAGAACCTTCCCCATTTTTAACCTTGTAAGGCAATTTTCGGAGGTTGCCATGGTATTTATAAACTGTCATGGTGCTGGTGGGTGTCATTTTTACTATGTTAATGAGGGTAGGTCACTTGAGGATACTGTCATCTTACTTGTACACATGCTCCAGAGACCCTCATTTGTGGCCTTGATCATATCTCCACTTTGTGGTCTTTCTACCTCTTTCTGGTTGTTCAGTCCTTGGAGATCCCTTGACGCATCATCTGTTCTTTCTTGGAAGTCCCCCTTCTGCTCAATTTGTTCCTCCTAGTAGACAAAGCATCTCCTAATGTCAACTATTTCTCAATAGAACCACCCCCACCCCTCGCCCAACCAAAGCATCTGTTCCCCTTCCTCTTTGTCACAACCTAACAGGTAGATGCCAATATCAGTGCTTGATGACTATTCCATTCACCCATTCATGAGTGGCTTCTAGCTCCAGGGTTTGTGTCAGGTACCAAGGCCGTAGCCTCTGTCCTCACTATGCTGCCCCTCCTGATAGAGGTAAACCCCAAATCCCTGCGTTACTGGGAGAGCTGCCAGAGCCTGGCAGTGGAAGGGTAGTTACCTGAAGGGGTCTCTGTACCTGCCCTGCTTTCCCTGCAGCTCAGTGTTTTGCAGCCCTTCCCAACCCTCCTTCCTCCTATTGGTGTGTATATGTGGGGGTTTAAAATGAGGACAAGCAGCAGACCAGGGACTCTACTACTTTCTAGGTATGATTTCTAATCTGCAGTTCTTGGCCAATTATTTCTTTCTGTCTTTCTGTCCTACATCTGTCAGTCTATTTCTCTATCCATTTTTCATCTCCACATATATTTAAAAAGCCACCAAAACTATAATGAGTCCTTATCTCTAATCAAAGAGAGGCTATCAATCATTCAATTATTTATTGAATGTCATTCTATTATTTGCCAAATCCTGATATTTCAGTCTTCTCTATTATGCTATTTGTTTTTGTTTAAACATGGACCAGGTAGACACAAATAATTACAAAATCTGAGCTCCAATGTCAATACCAGGTGTGCTAATAATAAGTGGTGTGACCTTGGACAATTTGCTTTATCTCTCTGGGTCTCAGTTTCCTCTTGTTCAAAATAAAGACTACAATAGTGTTATGGGCTGAATTGTGCCCCCACACCACAAGTTGATATGTTGAAGCCCCAACTCTCTGTGCCTCAGAATGAGACTGTATTTGGAGATAGGGTCTTCAAAGAGGTGATTACATTAAAATGAGGCCATTAGGGTGGACCTAATTCAAGCTGACTGGTATTCTTATAAGAGGAAATTAGGGTATAGATTTGCACAAAGAAAAGATCACATGAGGACACAGCAAAAAGATGACTACCTACAAACCAAGAATAGACGTCTCAGGAGAAACCAAACCTGTCAGCCCCTTCATCTCGGACTTTTGCCTCTGGAACTGTGAGAAAATCAATTTCTGTTGTTCAAGTCACCCAGTCTATGATATTTTTTACGGTAGCCCCAGCAAACTAATATAGATATCTAACTAAGGTCCCCCTTCAGTTCTACCATCCTGGGATCATCTCTTCCCTCAAGGACAGTAAAAATATAAAATACTCTGTTTAAGGAAGTAACCCAAGGGTCCCTCAGTGAATGAATGGATGAAGCAAATGTGGTATATGTACACAATGGAATATTATTCAGCCATAAAAAAGAATGAAATCCTCTCATGGCAGCAACATGGATGGAACTTGAGGTCATTATGTTAAGTAAAATAAGGCAGGCACAGAAAGACAAATAGCACATGTTCTCACTCATATGTGGGAGCTAAAAAAGTGGATCTCGTGGAGGTAGAGAATAGAATGGTGGTTACCAGAGGCTGGGAAGGTTAGAGGGGAGCTGGCAATGAAGATAGGTACAAAAATGGGTACAAAATACAGCTAGAAGGAAAAGTTCTAGTGTTCAATAGCACCACAGGTGACTACAGTTAATGATAATTTATTGTATATTTCAGAACAACTAGAGAAGAAGATTTGGAATGATCCCAATGTGAAGAAATGATAAACGTTTGAAGTGATGGATATCTTCATCACCCTGATGTAATCATTACACATTGTATACATGTATCAAATTATCTCATGTACTCCATAACCATGTACAACTATTATGTAATCAATAAAAAAATAAAAGAGAAAATACTCTGTTTAAGTAATAGTATGTGTTTTAAAAATGTATCACGTTAGTGCTCAATTACCTGATTAACACTAGCAAACCAACTTCTTTATGATAAATTTTTAAAATTCTTTTTTAAGACTTAATTGTTTAGTAGTGAAACCAACCTTTTAGTGCATGGATTTAAAAATATTTGCTTCTACCTATGCAACTATATTAAATAGCCCTGAAATTTTACTTAAATACATTTCTGGAGTGAAATTGAACAGGACAGCAGGTTCCTTCCTCTCAGACCCTGTGCAAGTGGCTGAAGGCACAGAAACAGCCCTGGTGGCAGTGAAGGCGCTCCAGTGAGGGTCACGTGCCCTGAAAAAAACTTAGAAACCATCTCTACTTGGGTTTGGGTGTATTTTTGGTTTTCTAGGTTTTTTTGTTTTGTTTCGTTTTTACCAGGTTTGTCTCCCTTTCCATAGTTCATAGTGGTTCTACTGATACAGTCGCAGGAATCTGAACTGAAACAAATGATAGCTCCATTGTTATATTGAGTGTCTGCTTGCAGATTTCTGAACTTTTGGACTAGCTGATTTTGACAGGCTGACGAACTTCAAACAAAGGGGAAAAAATGAACTGTAAGACAAAGACCTATAAATTTGGAGGAAAGGGAGGGTGGCCTAGGTGAGGGTGATGGGGTGACATTTTTCTTTTATTAACTGCTAGACAGGAAATGAGGCTTAAAGTACTGAAGGGATGATGAGGGAGAGGGGCGAGAGGGAGCAGGTAAATGGATTGCAAAAACACCGCAGAAAAGGTCAAAGGGTGTGCACTGAGAAATTGGTTTTAGCAACTGATTCTGTTACACAGGAACAGGAGTCAATAATCTGGAATCCTCTGATATTAACTCGTAAATATCTTAATTGGTGTACTATCTCAACCAAAGCCGTCAGAAAGCACATTTTTCTTCCCAGTCCCCAACCCCATAATATGACTTTGAATGGTGAATTTATAGCTCGGTGATCACTCCTGAAAACCATCACTGTCTTATTCCTTTGTTTCAGGCCTTCCCGATGTCATGACTTTCTACCCCAGGAGAGCAACACCTGCAAGAAACCATCGGCTGCCTTGCTGTAGCCATTCATAGTGTTTGCGTGCTATTGTTGCTGTGTGTCACAGCAGCAAGACTTGGGGAATGTTAGGAGAAAGGGTGTTAGAAAAAGCACTGTTTGGCTTAGGTCACTCTGGTAATAAGACTGGCTCTATTAGCTGGTCATTTAACAACTTCCACAGAACTTGATAGCCTTGCAGTGAAATACTTAATTTAATTTCCCCATAATCCATCCCCTCTCCTGCCCATCACACCTTTAATAACCCTACATCATATGCTCATTAATCTTTCTACCTCTACATCATAGAGTTTTACATTTTAATATTGGAGCTGGTCATCTTGTTAGTTTGATTTACTGTTTTCCTCTTTAGAAAAGTCCATACTCTTTTTCTATATACTATAAATAACAAAGCGTGGCTCAGGATTGAATAACGGAGTTGTAATTCAGGCTTGGGACTTTGCTGCCATTCCTAAAGCCTCCAGCCGCACCCCTGGGGCCAGCGATGTCAGTAGAGGCTGGTGATTGAATTACGGCCCTGCAGTCGATCAAGGGCCTCTACTATTCAAAGTATTTCTACAAATGACAAGTTATTAATGCCTTGAAATGAAAGTCAGAACTACAGTAGATCAGATGTTAGTTTAATGAGGACAGCTATTTTTTTCCCTACTTAATGAGGTAGGAGGCTTTCTTTCTATTTCTCTTAGATATAAATCACAAGCAATAAATAGAGAAACCTCTTAAGTAGCCAAACTTTATTGTTGTTGTTGTTGTTACTATTATTTCAAACATTATTGCCCAGTATTCTTTGCAGAACACATTCATTTTTAGAGTACTAAAAAAGGCAAAAAGAATAAAACAAAAAAGAGGAAGTGAAGGAAGGGAGAGAGAGAGGGAGAGAGGGGGGAGGAAGGGTAGAAGGAAGGAGGGAAGGAGAGAGGAAGGAAGGAAAGAAGGAAGGAAGGAAGGGTCCTTGAATGCTATCCTAAGTCCTAATCATCTCATAATTTCATTTCATAATTTTGGACACCGTTGAAGAGCTGTAGATATGAACACTTGGCAAGTGGCAAAATAAAATCGAACAACTAAATCGTAAGCCTTAAGATGTCAAGTCAAATAGAGCCATATATCTGGTAATTAATGTCTCAGGAAAACAGGACATAGACATTGCAAATATTGTAAAATCTTGGGGAACTCCCAAAAGCTATCTTTGAAATTTTTTTCTTTTCTTTTCTTTTTTTTTTCTGGTGCCCCCTCTGAAATTTTTTTCTTAAACTTTAACAAAATGCTCCATTTTAATTTCTCAAACATTAGATTTTTGGAGGACAAATGTTATTAGGAAAGACTATGTCAGAAATACGATGCAATCTGCCTGTATCTGCAGAAAAAGGCTCTTATACCCAGCTCACCTGAGAAAGTACCCTTACCCTTGGGGAGGGGTCCTTAATCGTGGGTCCCTTTGTGAATGTGATGAAAGCTGTAGGGCTTTGCCCCATAAAAAATGCATCAATGAACAATGCTTCTCTCTCCCTCTCTCTCACACACACATACCCACAAACACTACTCTTCAAATGTGAAATTTTGTACATTTCAGGGATTCATGACTTCAGGATAGAAACCCTTGCCCAATGGAGTGAACTGTGTTTACAAAAGGAAACAAATCTTTTTCTGCTTTTATGTAGATCACATCTAATGTTGATCAATTAAAAAATATTTAATGCTTGATTTGAAGATGAGAATCAAATTTAATTGCCCATGGGGAGCTAAACTTTATCAAGTGTTTCATTAATTCTAGGAAAAAAGTTATCTCCTTTCAGAGGATCAAAATGCTTGCTACAAGGCCTGTTGTTAGATGCAGCTCTTAATCAGTGCTACAGAGGTATTCTTGATGCGGATAGGTAACATAATAATTTAAGAATAGTGTCTTTTTACTGCCAGTATTATAGTCAAATAAGTAATAGGAATAATTATTGTTATTTTCATAATCAAACAATAGATATAATTTAAAATATTCTCTAGGTCTAATTTTTGTCACCAGAAACTAAGCATACTAATAACAATATAATAATGTAAGTATTTTAAACAGCAAGCCTTTGTTAAGAGCCTCATATTGAATAGTGCCCATTATCAGCTTATTAATTCATACTTGCATGTCCAGAAGCAGAAAGAAACGCAGGCAAAACCATAATATGTTTCTTTAAGGAATTTTGCCTTCTGCCAGCTCTTCATTTGAGGTATACTACTTTCCTGTCTCTGCTTTGAAATTTCTTAACTGTTGGTGAAAATACCTCATTTTATCTTTCTTCTTTTGTCTCCATTGTCCTTTTTGACATGTGCGTATAGAGATCAGAAAGGGTCTGAGGGTATGTACGTGTATGCCGAAGGCAGTTTTTTTCTGTAGCCTTAGTTAAGTCACATGAGAAGCCAGAGAGCAAGCCATGGGTGCCACCGGGTGTGCACTAGAGTCCATTCCCCACAGCAGTCAAGGTCTGTGACACAGCAGTGACAGAAGCCCCTGATGTCTTTCCTCTGCTATGACTCACAGGGCAGCAGGGCTGCAGGTTTCTTCATCAAGTTTTCCTACTTCGCTTGGGCTCAGATTCATTGTAAGTTTCCTTCAAGGCGGGGAAGTTTTTAATGGCAGCTAGCTCTGCCAAACCAACTATCACAGTGAATTGAGAGTACTTAGTTTAAAATAAACTGGAAAGTAATTCATTCCTGTGGCAAGAATGTCCCCATCCAGTAAATGTCAAAGATAATGTGGGCTTGCCCTGAGTGAGCCAAGTCAGAGACTCTGCACTTGGCCTGACACCACAGCACCCAGGGATGCCCAGTCTGTGTACCAAAATGACCCAAAGTCGTTCTCCTGCCTTTTAGTAACTAAAACCCACTCTGAAAAAAAAAGTTACATGTCTAAAAAGTCAGACAGAATGCAAGCAGTAAACTGAGGTATTTTATCCTTGATTCTACCATCCAAGGAACAGTTGTGCATTTACCACTGTGAGGAATGAGCTGCCTTGTTGAGAATAAAAAGTGTCAGGATGATGTTTACAATCTCTCAAGTTTGAAGTGTTTCGAGTTATTGTGAGCTCATGTCCCTTGGAACTTTGAGATCTGTGTTTAAAAGGCCTCTATTAGAATGTTCTCTTCAGTGATGTTTTTCCCCTAGAACTGCCTTTTGCCATTCTATTAGACTGTAAGTTCTCAATTTGGAACTATCGTATGCTTAGAGGCATTGGCCATGTCCCTAGGCAAACTCTGGGAAGCATCTATCAAAGTCCTATTAAGAGTTGGCATGAGCCCACATTTACTGAGTGCTTCCTATATGCAAAATCCCACTTCTAGCGTTTTTTGTATCTGTTACTTTGTTAAAGCTTCACAAATCTGGGAAGTAACAAATTAACTTTATTAGATATAAAGAAGTCCAGAGAAAAGAAGTGGAAACTTTTGCATTGGTTTGGCAGGTAAGAAGTAACTTATAATGAGAACTCTTCCATCCTGTTAGTTCTTTTCCATTCTGGAATATGGTAAAGCCAGCATTTGCCCAGGAAATAAGTGCCAATGCTTGGTGCTCCCAGCAGGGTAACCCTCGGATTACAGGCAACACCTTAAAAGCCAAGATCCCAGGGGAGTAATTTTCTCAGTAGGCAAGGTAGACTACAATCCACCCCATGCAGAGAGGCAGCATCAATATATGCCTACCTCTACCTCTCCATATTCCTAATCTCAAGCCACCCCCTCTGAAGACTGATGTGGGGGCCTGAATTTGTCCTACTTATGTGGTCAAAAGGCAAGCGAGCAAACAAAAAAGCACCTAAGCCAAAAATATGGTTTAAAATGGCTTCAGGGAATAGTGCCCTCCTGTCCCAGCAGAGGCAAAGGAAAGTCTGTTCAGGAAGAAACAGGCAGCATAAAGATCAAACAGGATCTCACAATCGAAAGGCATCAGTAAAAGAGGAAACAATCCACCATGAACCTGTGATTTCTGCTCAATGCTGAAAGACGACACTTCCATTTTTACAAGCTCTTTCAGAGAATATAAAAAGAGGAAACATTTCTCTATTTTAGGAAGCTAGTACACTATTTATGCCAAAACCAAAGACAGAACAAGAAAGCAAAATTATAGGTCTATCATAAACATAAATCCAAAAAGCCTAAGCAAAATATTTGCAAACCAAATCCAGAAATGTGTAGAAAACATACATTTGTCTGAATACATACAGAATAAGGATTAAACAAGTTTTTAAACATTCAATAAAAACTCCCAGTAAACTAAAAGTAAAAAAATAACTTCCTTAACCTACAACAAACAATGTACCTTTGGTGAAACACTGGCCTTTCAAATCAGAATAAGATGAAGTTGTTGGCTATCACCACTTCTAATTGCCATTGTATTGGAGGTCCTAGCTAGAACAGTAATGCAAAAGATAAATTTCCTGCATTTTATGTGTATTTAAAAGGAAGAAACAAAATTGGTAACATTTATAAGTAATAGTAGTTTAGGTAGAAAATCCAAAAAATGTTTGCAAAGACACTTTAATTAAAGGAAAATTTAAGAAGGCTGCTGCGTACAAAATCAATTTTTTAAAATCAAGTCAATTAACAAGCTGTTAGAAAATGAAACAAACAAATGTATTTCATAATTGATAAATATATAAATAAATTCTATTTACAATAACATGTAATATTATCAAATCATTAGGAATCAATCTAACAAAAATGTATAAGACTTTTACTGGAAATTATAAAACCTTATTGAGACTAAAGAATTCTCTATTACTATTTATTATTGTTACATAATGAACCACAAAATGTAGGTGTCCAAAACAACAATCATTTTATTTTGCTGACGGATTCTGTGGGTCAAGAAGTCAGTGAAGGAAAAGTGGGGATGGCTTGTCACTGTTCCATGATGTCTAGAGGTGGAAAGACTTGGGGGCTGGAAGTGACCCTACAGCTAGGAACAGGAATCATCTAAGGATTTGTTTATTCACATGCTTGGCCTGCGGGCTGGGAGGACTTAAAGTTAGAACTGCTGTAGGAAGTACTTACATGTGGTTTCCCCATGTGCTTGACTTCCCGAAAGCCTGGTAGCCTCATGGTAGGATGTCATGTTCGTCAACTGGAAGGCTCAATTTTATAAAACCATCAATTCTCTCCATATTGATTTATGGATTCAGTATAATTTCAAAATTACAATAAGTATTATGTACATGTATGTGTAACTCATTAAACTGATTCTGAAATTAAATAGATGTGCAAGGAGCCAAGACACTCTTGAGTAAGAAAAGGAAGGTGGGATAAATTGCTCTACTAAATATGAAGACTCAGAAGGCTATAGCAGTCTATGGCCATACCACCCTGAATGCGCCTGATCTCGTCTGATCTCGGAAGCTAAGCAGGGTCGGGCCTGGTTGGTACTTGGATGGGAGAAGGCTATAGCAAATATGACAGCCTAGAATAATCCAGGGGAAAAACAAGCAGTCCAGTGGAACACAAATGAGAGCCCAGGAGGGAAACTGTGAATATATGGACATTTGATTTCTGGAGAGAAAAATGAGGCACTGCAGGTTGGTGGGGGAAAGTTGTAACTTTTTAATATATGATGCTTAGAAAATAGCTATCCCCATAGAAAGTTTAAAAATGGGACCCCATAACTCACACCATACCAAAAGCTAATTCCAGGAGAATTAAACATCTATTCATGAAATGCAAAACTCTAAAGATTTTAGAAGATAATATATGATATTTTAGAAGATAACTTTAACAGATAAAAAAATAAAAGATTTTAGAAGATGTCTTCATGACTTCACGGTACGGTAGAATTTTTTAAGATCAAAAGAGCCATAAAAAAAGGGGTTGATAAATTTGGTTACATTAAAATCAAGAAAGTAGTTCCTCACAAGACACTCTAAGAAAGTTAAAAAGTAATCTACAGAGTAGAAAAAGATATTTCCAACTTCTACGAAGAACAAAGAACTTGTACTGAAAATATTTAAAGAATTTCTACAAATCATTAATAGAAAGACCGACAAATAGAAAAAGGAGCAAAGAACTTGAAAAGGCACTTCAAAAGAGGAAATTGAAGTGCCCAACAAACATTTGAAATGGCTTTCACTTCATTTAGTAATAAAAAGCGCAAATTAAAAACACAATGAGATAGTTCACTGCTACCTGATTAGCAAAAATTAAGAAGTCTGACCATACTAAGTATTGGCAAGAATATGTAGCAATGGAAACTCTAATCAGCTACTGACAGAAGATAAATTGTTATAAGCACTTTTTAAAAATGAAATTATGTAGAAAAAGTGAACATGTGTCTGACTTATGGTCAGAAATTCTTACATAGTTTACCGTGAGACATGCATGAGGATGTTCAGAGCATCACTGAGTGTTTGAGCAAAAAAAAAAAAAAAAAACCAACCCACAAATGTCTATCAATAGTATAGTTATATTCATAAAATGAAATATCATATAGCAATGAAAATGAACAAACTGTAGCTATATTCACACCAGTGATACCAATGTAATGCTGAATTAAAGAAAAGAGGAGAATGTATACAGTAGAGTTCTATTTATTTAAAGTTCAAAAACAATGTGTTGTTTAGGGATATACATGTGTTAAAACTATGAAGAAAAAGCAAGGGAATGATTCATCCAAAGTTCAGGCTAGTACTGCCTTTGCCAGAAGGGAGAAGGAAGGGATTAGAGAAACACAGAAAGTTTTAAAAGGACTTACCATTGTATTTCTTGAGGTAAGTAGTGGGTAAATGTTCATGTTATCAGTCTTCTTCAGGTTGTACAATTATCTTACACACATTCTTTTTTATGTATGATACATTTCACAATAAAATTTTTATATCACTTTATGCACCACAGTAATTATATAAGCTATGATCCTGTGGCCACACAGAATAGGCCCCAAACAATTAAATAGCAAACTGTGCTTCCAGAGTTAGAAAGATATTTGAAAGTACAGCCCAGAAGATAGATTTCAGTCAATGATTTCAAAAAAGTGAGAGAGAAATTTCCAGATGGGAGAAATTTCAGCAAAAATAGTATTTTTATATGGTTTTGGTTTTTTTTTTTTTTTTTTTGAGACAGAGTCTTGCTCTTTCACCCTGGCTAGAGTGCCATGGCGTCAGCCTAGCTCACAGCAACCTCAAACTCCTGGGCTTTAAGCGATCCTTCTGCCTCAGCCTCCCGAGTAGCTGGGACTACAGGCATGCACCACCATGCCCAGCTAATTTTTTCTATGTATTTTTAGTTGTTCAGCTAATTTCTTTCTATTTTCAGTAGAGATGGGGGTCTCGCTCTTGCTCAGGCTGGTCTCGAACTCCTGACCTTGAGCAATTCGCCAGGCACTCTAGCCAGGGCAAAAG
>JAQIFY010002029.1:0-13680 GCA_028533085.1 Varecia variegata | reverse complement strand
ACAAATGGTTTTTTTAATAGAAAGCAATTGAAAGCATTAAAATATTCAAACTAAAACATTTAAAGATGATTATATGACTTGTAAAATTGTAATTTAAATAATATTTGACTGCTTGATAACTGCTTTCCATATAATATTAAGAAATATAAGGTAGAAAATTATAAATATACCTTATCCTATTCTTATAAAAAGTACATGCATGCCTAACCCTGTTTGGGACACTGAGGAGTCAACAAAACACAGAATAGGCAGGAATTCTATTCTCAGGGCACTTATATTCCAGTCAGATGGAAGGCAGGAAATGTTAGGAAAATAGACAGTCATTAAATAACACTCTAAATAAAGAAAATAATTTCAGGGAGGACAGAATGGGTAAATTCACACCTAATGGGTGTGGTGTGCTCTGTGTGGGGGATGGACACACTTGCAGCTTTGACTCGAGGGTGCAAAGGCAATTTATGTGACCAAAGTGTTTGTATCCCTGTAATATTCTGAAATTCAAAAAAAGAAGATAATTTCAGAAATGGACAATAAATAGGATAATCTGATAAAGTGTTGTACACTTTAGAAATGAATGTCAAGTATAACCTATCTGATGCGCTGATATTTAAAAATAAATTTTATTGAAATATAATTTGCATATAATAAAATGTAATCATTTAAAGTGTACAATTTGATGAGTTACACCTGTAAAATTACCACTATGGTCAAGCTACAGATTACATGTGTCACTCTCGTATTTTCCTTTTGCCTCTGTAAATTCAATCTCTCTGCCCCAAGACTCATTAAACCACTGATTGACTTTTTCTCAGCATAGATATACCAGTATTACATGTTTTAGACATTCACATAAATAGAATCATACAGTATGTGCATTTATTATGTCTTGGTATGTGTCAGTAGCTTTTTTTTGCCTTTTATTGACAAATAATATTCTATTGTATGGATATACTATAATTTATTCATTCAATGTTGATGGATCTTCAGGTCTTTTCCAGTTTAGTGACATTATGAATAAAGCTGCTATGAATAAAAAAAAAAAAAAAAAAAAACTTGTGTCTTGGGTTGTAGAAAATAGAGGTTCCCCTAGTAAGTAAGGATATTTGTTTATGCACCTGGGCTGTTAGTAAACAAATAACTCTTATCTCCATAGCCATCAGAACAAATTATTTTATCTGAATGTAAAAAGAACAGCCACGTATATTTATCAAAAATGTTAAGAAAAAGGAAATGAAATTCTGTGTCTATTCATTCTGAGACTTTAAAGACAAAATAAGTTGAAGCTCAATATTCACTGTTTGGGAAACATACATATTTTTTCCCAGAACAGCAGTCCAAGATTATCGAACATGACATCGACACTGGTAGTATTCTTTGCTGAAAGAAATGAGCCATCATGGGCCATCAAGGGGGCAGTGGTGGATTTAATGGGGCCATTTAAGCAGGGAACTTTCAGTCTTATTGCTGTTCATATCACATTGTGCATTGGCTTCTCCTTTATATTCATTCAGCCTGTTAACTAAAATAGAATTCAGAGGGGAAAATAAAAGGCACTTGGAGGGACTGCTTGCTCCTGTGAAAGCTTAATAAATTGTTCAATAGCTGTTTAACACACACACATGAAACTCTTTAGTAGAGATATGTTTTCAACTTTGTGTAACTCCTGTCTAACATGGTTTAAAAGAATGTCAGGAGAAAAGAAGATCAACTGATGGCAAAGACAGAAAGGATATACAAGGTACACATTTGTATTACCGGCCCCTTTCCAGTACAGGCCAAGACATAAACCAGGGTGCTGAGAGCAATGTTGATCATGACAAGATTAGTGACCAGTGCTTTTCTTCTCCGCTGACAGCTTCTGGATGCAGGATGGATTTACGAGTCCCTGGAGGACAGGAAGGCATAAACAACACTTGGCATCGGCATCATGAAGTGCTGACATCATCAGTTCAAATCATCTGAGTGAGCCAGAACATAGAATCCAAACTTGATTTCGTAGTACACTGCCATGCAAATGAGGAAATATGACAGATCTCAAAAGTGCTTCTGAGTATAGTTCCTCTTACCCATTTTTTTTTTTGTATTCTGATTGAATATATTCAAAGGGAGATAATATTGCAAACACATCTTGTGCAACTGGGGAAATGAGGTTGTGAATATTGGCCTTGAAGTTGTAGATTATGTGGTAAGCAATGCTTCATTATAATAATAATGAGCTCTGATCACATGAAGGCAAAAACCAGTCTTCCTAACCTCAAGATAACAGACATATTTATATGGTGGAATCGTGCCATCTCCTGCTTGGCGGCATCAGACTGACAAGCAAGCTGTGTTTGAGCTGTCAGATGCTCGGCCGTCACTGTCAGCTCCACTCTTGACATGTCAGTTATGCCTGTATTTCAAGAAAGGGCAAAAGACTGATGTTTCCCAAATCTATTTTCTGGCCCATATTTTCATTTTGTAGTCAGGGATCTCATATATCAATATCTAGGGAAGTGATTGCTCTGTGCTAAGGGAAGGGAAGGAATTGTGAAATATACTCAATTTATTTGAACATTCATTGTGTTTTAACTTGGTGATCATTACAATCTCTAAGAGGAATTTTTTCCAAAGAATAGGTGATTCACTTCATAAAACTAATTTATGATGCCATTTTCACCATTATTGCTGTGTACTTCAGCTTTTCAGGCTCAGCAATAATTACTTTAGTGTTTTCAAGGAGATAATACATAAAAGCAATATGTTTTCAAGCCACCCCTTTGTTTCCAATGTTAAGTACCTGTAAAATTAGTGAAATCTATGTTTGCATGTGAACTTTATATTTCCCCCAGTGAACTTTATTTTGTCAAAATACAATCAACTGCAGTACACTGAATAGTTGAATGTACATTCAGCATTATAACTACATTAAGTTACTGAGTGATATTAATAGTAATAATTGCTAACCAAATAAACAAACAAAAAACCCGAACTACTTATTGAGAACCTACTACGTCCCAGACATGGGCTTAGTCATGCAAAATTTAAATTAGTGGTTACATATTTAAGATAACTTTTGGAAAGATATACCTGAATTGAGAAATAGTCTTATATCTCTTTAGATCTATTAATCTTCACCTCTATTATCTAATAAAGATAAAGACCAAGATTACCTTATTAGTATGTTATTTTAAAGGGAATATGTGAAATGTATTAAGTACTCAGTGTTACAATTTTAAAGTTTTCTTGTTTATTTAAGAACCAGGAATTCTGGATAGTTTTACACTTAAACTTTCTGCCTAACCTGAAACTTAAGAACATCTCAGGGACTGATGCCTTCCCTATTTGCCATGAGCAACAAAATCAGGATGACTGCTTACCTGAAATTGTCTCACAGGGCTTTAGCCTCTATGATATGAATACAAGCATGGAAAAACATTAATTCTAGCTGAAGTTTCTCTTTCCAGTCTTTCTGTGTAGTTAAAACCAAAACACTTCTGGTGAAAAATAAAAGGACGTGAATGATAGCTACGAACTTCTTAGATGTGGAAACACTGCAGGTTGCTGTTGACAACTTTAGATGACTATAATAAAATAATACCAGAAACACTTTAGGATATTAACAATTTTGTATTAAAGAAAATGAATTAAAGCTTCTGATTATGGGGTATTCCAAGTGTCTCATGTAAATCTCATTTTCTTAGTATTTACAATGTCTGCATTGTCTATTAGCAGATGTATTTGGTTGTTGCTTTTCTACCGTACTGAAAGCTGGACTGGTGGCTTTCACAAGAAAGTAGGGAATGATAGTGTCAAAAAAAGAATGCTCAAGAGGATGGAGTTATGAAAAGAGAAAAATTGTGGTGATTATAATATTTTCAATCCACTTCCCTAATTATGTAAAAAGGTAGCAATTTTTTATAAACAAACTATATTTGAGCCATTATTTTGCTCATTTTTTTGTCATGTCTATTATAGTTACATACGCTGTATCTCAATTCTAGGCAATTTCTATTGTTTCAATTTTAAACTCTGACAAAACAGGATTTCTTCTCCACACTCTCTTCTCACTGTGAGGCTCTTTCAATTCCAAGGACTTCCACAGTAGCATCCTGTCATTAGAAGAATGGAGCTGAAAGGATCAGATCAATGTCTTTAAATACCTGTGTCCTTGGAATGCATAGATTCATGCTGACATTCTGGAAGGTCAACCCTTCCTGCTGGCATCTAATGATATTTCCATGTTCTCATCTGGTGGCTAACCTAATGTACATTCTCCTACCAAATACCTAGGTCCCAATCATAAGATTGATACCAAGAAAACTCATTATCTGCCTTCTTAAGATGGGCTGCAGAAAATTTTGTAGTTATCCACAGGATGTAGTGAGAATTCAGGTGTTCTCCCAGTTTACTCAAAAACCATGGGCTACTCCAGGACCTCCTTTCTCTTGGCTACAAATGTAGCTATTACACCTTTACTACTTCCTTCTCTAAGAGGTGGTGGAAACTTTTTCCAGGCTTCTCTGCTCTTCTGGTGCCAAAAAGGAAGTTGGATACAAGTTCTCTTAATGCTTGGATCCCACAAAATATATATAAGGGTCTATAGCTAATGGGTGGGGGATTCTGATAGATAAGAGATACTCAAGATCTAACTGTCCTGATTTTTCTTTCTCTGGAATCCTAGGATGTTGATATTCCTTCTGTAATACAAAATACATACATGCATAAACAAATGTAAATACATAAATAAATTTAAAAATTGCTCTGCAAGTATTCTTTCAAATATACCCTTACCAGTCTGTTAGATTACTCGACTGTTTTGAAAATATCCTCCTTTGGACTATAGTAACCTGATTAACCACTCTATAGTACGGGAAGTCTTTCAGTAAAAATGGGAGGGAAGTAATATCATAGAGTGAAAAGCATGTTGATTGTTATTCCAGAATATTACGTTATTACAACAAACGTAGGGAAAGGGAGAGAAAAAATATTCAAATTGTTCTTTTGTCTTTTAGGGTCTGTTTCTTGTAATACACCAATAAACAAGGAGCTATAACAAATCAAATAAAACTTTACTTACCTTGCCATCCAACACTGATTACTTCTTAGATAAGAAAAAGAAGGCTGGGGAAATTAAATAACTTTTCCAAGATTACACAGCTGCTTCTGTCAAATATTGTCCTATAATCTAGTTTTCCACTTTTTGGTCTAGCTCACTGTCAAACTTTTACCAGTATGAGGTATTCTTGTGTGTCCTAGGCAAACCCTGGCCTGATTTTCCCAGATATGCCTAGGGTTTCTGTCCAGAACTTTTCTATACCTACTTAGAAAGATCTTACTTAGTGATAATAATGTGTCAAGTTTTTCTTTTTACTCTCAAGGGATTAAGCCCTAAGGGATTGAGATGTTCTTTCATGTGCAATGGTAATAGCAATGAATACAGGCATGCCTTGAAGATATTGTAGGTTTTGTTCCAGACCTCTGCAAAAATGTAAATATTGCAATAAAGCAAGTCACATGAATTTTTTGGTGTCCTAGAGTGTATAAAACTTATGTTTACCTTTATACTGGAGTCTGTTATGTGTGTAATAGCATAAGAAAACAGTTTATATACCTTAATTAAAAAATACTGTATTGCTAAAAAGTGCTAACAGTCATGTGATCCTTCATCAAGTCATAATCTTTTTGCTGGTGGAGAATCTTGTCTGGATGTTGATAGTTACTGAATGATCAAAGTGGTGGTTGCTGAAGGATGGGGTGGCTGTGATAATTTCTTAAAACAAGACAACAGTGAATTTTACCACATTGATTGACTTTTCCTTTCGTGAAGATTTCTCCGTAGCATGCAATGCTGTTTGACAGCATTTTACCCACAGTAGAACCTCTTTCAAAATTGAAGGCAATTTTCTCAGACCCTAATGCTGTTTTATCAACTAAGTTATATAACATTCTAAATCCTTTTTTGTTAGTTCAACTTTCTTTGTTCATCTATAAGAAGCAACCCCTCATCCATTCAAGTTTTATCATGAGATTGAATCAATTCAGTCACATCTTCAGACTCTACTTATAATTCTAGTTCTCTTGCTCTCTCCAACATATTTGCAGTTATTTTCCCCTTAATTTTGAACCACTCAAAGTCAACCAGGAGAGTTGGAATCAACTTCTTTCAAACTCCTGATAATGTTTATATTTTGACCTTCTCCCATGAATCATGAATGTTCTTAATGTCATCTAGAATGGTGAACCCTTTCCAAAAGGTTTTCAACTTACTTCACCAGGATCTATTAGGGGAATCAATATCTATAGCATCTATACCCTTATGAAATATATTTCTTAAACAATAAGACTTGAAAGTCAAAATTACTCCTTGATCCACGGACTACACAATAGATGTTGTATTAGTAGACATGAAAACAACCTTGATTTCCTCATATATCTCCATCAAAGTTCATGACTGACCAGGCATATTGTCAATGAGCAGTAATATTTTGAAAGTTATCTTTTTTTTTTTCTGAGCAGTAGATATCAACAGTGGGCTTCAAATATTCTGTAAATCATGGGGTAAACACATGTGCTATCATCCAGGCTTTGTTGTCTCCAACAGAGGCAGAGTAGATTTAGCATAATTGTTAAGGGCCCTAAGATTGTAACAATGGAAAATAAGCATTGGTTTCAACTTCAAGTCATCAGCTACATTAGCCTCCTAACAAGAGAATCAGGCTTTTCTTTTAAATTTTGAATCTAGGCAATGTATTTTCTTCTCTAACTATAAAAGTACTAGATGGCTATTTATATAAGGATGTTTTGTCTACATTAAAATATATAAGACTGTTTCATCTACATTAAAAATCTGTTCTTCATAGATTCTAGTTATCCTCCCTTTGTCAAATGTATAGCATGCAAATATTTTCTTCCATTCTGTGAATTGTCTATTCAGTCTAGTGATTGTTTCCTTGGCTGTGCAGAAGCTTTTTAATTTTATCAGGTCCCATCTATTTATTTTTATTGTTGCTGTAATTACTTTTGGGATCTTTTTCATAAATTCTTTGCCTAGATCAATGTATATAACAGTTTTTCCAACATTTTCTTCTAGAATTCTTATGGTTTCATGCCTTGGGTTTAAAAACACAGGAAAATCAGCAAGAAAAAAATCAAACAACCCCATTAAAAAGTCGCCAAAGCAGCTATTCCCTATTGTATATCTTGCACTCTCCAGACTTTGCAGAAACAACCTAAGTGCCCGTCAATTCATGAGTGGATTATTAAAATTTGGTACATGTATACAATGCAATATTTCTCAGTTATAAGAAATAACAGTGATCTAGCACCTCTTATATTTTCCTGGATAGAGCCTGAGCCCATTATCCAAAGTGAAGTATCACAAGAACAGAATAGGCTCCACATGTATTTGCCATCAAATTGTCACTAACTGATCAACACTATGGTGCTCAAATGGTAGTAATATTCTTCAGGGAATTGGGGGTTGGAGGGGGTAAACTCACAACTAATGGACATGGTGAGCATTGTAGGGGGGGAAGGGCATGCCTCTAATCCTCGCTTGGGTGAGGCAAAGACATAAAATGTAACCAAAATATTTGTACCCTCATAATATCCTGAAATAAAAAAAAAGTGAATGGAAAGGCTGTGAATCTCAGGGGAGGGATTGTGACCATCGAGAGAAGCAAGAGCAAGATCACTGTCACTTCTGAGGTGCCTTTTTCTAAAAGGTATTTGAAATATCTCACCAAAAAATATTTGAAGAAGAACAATCTATGTGATTGGTTGCACATAGTTGCTAACAGCAAAGAGAGTTATGAATTACGTTACTTCCAAATTAACCAGAACAAAGAAGAGGAGGAAAATGAAGATTAAATTTCATTTATTTGGAATATTTTGTATGAGTTCTTGAGTAAAACTTGGAAACTAAAAATAAAATAAAATAAATCAGCAAAGGACACGGACAGAAACATTTCCAAAGAAGATAGACTAATGACCGACAAACATATGAGAAAATGCTCAGCATCTCTAATCAGCAGGGAAATTGAAATCAAACTCACAATGAGATATCACTTAACTCCAGTGAGAACAGCTTTTATCAAAAAGTCCCTAAACAACAAATGTTGGTGTGGATATGGAGAGATAGGAACACTTATACAAAACTGGTGGGACTGCAGACTGGTACAAACTCTATGTAAAGTAGTACAGAGATAACTCAAAGAACTAAAAGTAGACCTACCATTTGATCCAATAATCCCACTACTGGGTATTTACCCAAAGGAAAAAAAAATTCTATAAAAAATCTGCACTCGAATGTTTATAGCAGCACAATTAGCAATTGAAAAAATTTGGAAACAGCCCATGTGTCCATCAATACATGAGTGGGTTAATAAAATGTTGTATATGCATATCATGGAGTACTACTCAGTCATAGAAAATGGTGAATTAACCTGGATGGAACTGGGGCCCATTCTCCTAAGTAACATAAGAATGAAAAACAAATACCACATGTACTCACCATTAAACTGGTACTAATCAATCAATAGTTATGTACACAGATGGAAGTAACATTCATCGGGGATTGGGCAGGTGGAAGGGGGATGGAGGGGATGGGTAAATTCACACTTAATGGATGCAGTGCATGCTATCAGGGGGATGGGCTTACTTATAACTTTGACTTGGGTGGTGCAAAGGCAATTTATGTGACCAAAGCATTTGTACCTCATAATATTCTGAAAAAAAAAAAAAAGACCATGGTAGAAACAAACAAACAAACAAACAACAACAACAAAAAAAAACCATAACCATGGTTAAGCTATAAAGTCATCAAAAATCTGTCTTTTCTGGTATCTACTAAAGTTGAATACACACACATTCTATGGCTTAGTAAGTCCAGTCTTAGGTATAAACCAAGAGAAATGCACTCTCTTATGCAACAAAAGACATGTGAGAATGTCCTTAGAAGCATTATTTGTAATAGCCCAAAATAGGACATTACCAAAAATGTTCATTGAGATTAGGAGAGAAAAGAGAAATTTGTGTTATATTCTAACAATAAAATTCTATACAGCAATGAGAATGAAAGAACTGGAATTGCATGCAACGATCTCATAAACAGAATGTTGGGCTAAAAAAGACAAACAAAAAATAAAATTTATGGGATGATTTTATTTATATGTTAAAATAACAGGTAAAAGAATCTGTGGCTTGAGACATGAGGGTGGGTGGTGGAAGATTTTGACCGGAAGAGGGAATGTGTGCGGGGTGGGGTGTGGGATATTCTGGGTGTTGAAGACCTGGATGATCAGTTTGTACAGAGCCATAAAGCAGTATGTTTAATATTTGTAAAAAGAAAAAAAGGAAATCTGTTACTTAATTTGTTCACCTTCATTAATTATCTTAGGAAGATCTGGATAGCATGCTACAGCTTCTCTATCAGCACTTGCTACTTCACCCTACACTTTTGTGTGACAGAGATGGTTTATTTCCTTAAACCTCTTGAACCAGCCTCTGCTAGCTTCACATTTTTTTCTTGTAGCTTTCTTACCTCTCTGAGCCTTCACAGAATTGAAGAGAGTTAGGGCCTTCAAGAGTAAGCACTGGATTAGGCTTTGGCTTAAGAGAATGTTATGGCTGGTTTGATCATCCATCCAGTACACTAAAACATTGTCCATATCACCAATAAAGCTGTTTTGCTTTCTTATCACTAGTATGTTTACTGGAGTAGCACTTTTAATTTCCTTCAAGAACTTTTTCTTCCCATTCATAACTTGACTAACTGTTTGGCACAGGAGGCCTAGTTTTCTGCCTATCTCAGCTTTCAAGATGCTGTCCTCAATAAGCCTAATCATTTCTAGCCTTTGATTTAAAGTGAGAGATGTGCAACTATTTCTTTGACTTGAACACTTAAAGGTCATTATAGTGTTATTAATTGGCCTAACATTTCAATATTGCTCTGTCTCAGGGAATAAGGAGAGGGAGGGAAACAGGGGAACAGTGGTCAGTGGAATAGTTGGAACACATACATCGTTTATGGTTGATGTTCTCTGTCTTGTATGGGCATGGTCCATGGCACCCCAGAACAATTGCAATGGTAACATCAAAGATAACCGATCACAAATCACCATAACATATATAATGATAATGAAAAAGTTTGAGATATTGCACAAATTACCAAAATGTGACACAGAGACATGAAGTGAACACGAGCTGTTAGAGAAATGGTGCTTATGGGATTATTTGACACAGGCTTAACACAAACTTTCAATTTGGAGAAAACACAGTATCTGTGAAGCACAATAAAGTGAAGTGCAATAAAAAGAGGTATGCCTGTACTAGGAAGAAGCATTCAAGAAGGGAAAATGACCCCCTAAGTCTTTTTGAGGTTGATTTAATGTGGCAAATACATTATGTTTCATCATAATGGTTGTTGAATTAACTACTAAAAGATTTTATAGATGTATAAAAATTTTAATATGATGTAATAGCCTTTGAAATAATCATATAATTTCAAGCTGTTAAGAAAAACATTAAATTAATTCTATGAAAGTAATAATTATCATCTGAAATATAAAGTAAAATATTTAATTTTTAAGGCCCTAGATCCAACAAACTTATAGAAGCTTTCCTTTTCATAATGAAGATTAAGGATATGATTCTAGTCCCTCTCTAAGTTAGAGAATTTAAGGTTATCTGTTCTGAGAAGAATATGATGTAATGAAATGGACATGTTCAATATTTTCAAATAAGATGAAGCAATCCAGAATAATTTAAGTTTTCTTTATGATCAATACAATAACATAGTAATTCTACTCGTGATAGGTATGAGAGAAACTCCTAAATGTCAGCATTGCTTAAAGTTTTGTTGGTTGGTCTATCTTCTTCTTTGGATCTGTACAATTCTCATTGATATTTAAGAGCTTCATATAAAAATGTATTGAGCGAGTTTCTTCGGATGTCTGTGGGAACCTGCTACAAAAACCATTGATCTTTATTCTTGCAATGCACAACTCCATTTGATTCACTGTTTTTTTTTTTTTCCTTTTTTTTAATATCCAGGGAGCGTTGTAGCACACAGAGTGCAGAAGTACACATGAAAGGTTAGTGATTTGCTTTTATAAGACATGTCTTGCTCAATCTGTTATACTAATACCTTTCATTGCATCACCCTGTAAGATAAGAAACTTAAAGCCATGTTTTAATAATGCAGCCTCATTGAGAATTCTACGGGAAAGCACCAGTTGGAGTCGTACAGCGAAAACTGAATAATGCCTGGGGTCAATAAAATCTGAAGTAATTATTTCAAAATATAGTTTAAATCAACAGCTTTCTGTAGCACATGTGCCTTGCTTCCCATTATAGCTGAAGAATGCAGAAAGCTTTTTTGTATTCAAGTCAGGTCAATATCAAATTATATACATTTATGGATACAAAGGTAATTATCATGGGTTGCATTGACAGTATCATTTGTTACCAGTGGCTGCTGTCATAAGTCATTTACATTTGGCAACACCGTTAAATAGTTTTTATATCAGTCTTTTTTGTGGTCTAAAAACATTGACCCAATGAGTCATTTTGGAAATAATAAACATCCTACCCTGTTTATTATTTCCAATGGCATATGGCAAGGTATGATTTAAAATGGTGTAGGATTTTATTATTACAATTATCTTCTAATGTTACACCTTGTATCACAGGAGTGATGCAGACCAGCTACTGCTTGACATGACTGCATTTTAGTACTGTAAGAGACTCTAATGAGCAGGAACAGTTGTTTACAGATCACTTAAACTCATACGGCTTGATGGTGCCTCGAGATCAAATCTAGGGTTCCTATGTAAGGAAAATGTTTGCTATAGGTATGAGTGTGTGTATGTGTGTGTGAGAGAGAGATAGGAATTCAGAAATATGCAGAGGGAAAAAGTAGCAAAAAGAGGTAGAGGAATGAGGAATGAAGAGAGACACATTTTGGGCTCACCTATTGGAAACATTGCTCTCTGGAGAGCAGGTCAGCCTACAAGCACACATGTGCTCTTCTTTGAGGCAACGCTGCTGCTTCACCATCAGGAGCCCTCTGTGTTATAGCTGCTTTTCAAGGAATGCAGATAAATGTGTTTTCATCTATTCTCATTTACCTAGACCTTTTTCATTTACTGATTTCCAAAATGATCAGCTGGGATCACATGGTACACTGAATAAACGTCACAGAGGTAACAGTTACAGTGTTGAGACAGAGTTTGGAATATAATAAGGACTTGACGAATGTTTGTAATTAGTATTGTCCATCTTTCTGATGCCCTATTGAGTTCCAGAAAAAGTATCATTCTATAATAATAACAATAACAACCATAAAATTCACAGATAATATTTATTTAGCTTGGTATTAAACATATAGGTATGTATATACTTATATGAGATAGGTATATAACTAACACAATGACCTACAAGGCAACTACTATTACAAAGAGTTTATAGATACTGAATAAATATATTACTGATTAGAAAACTGAGGCACCAAAAGAGTAGATATATTTTTGGCTAAAACCTAATAAATTATGAGTATGGTTATTTAAACCTCAAAGAATTAGAATTATTTTACTCCTGTATTCTTTAATCTATAATTAATTAGTTTTCATGTACTATAATTTTATTTCAATTTTGTAGAGGTGCTCATATCAATCTCTACCTGAAAGTTTTTTTCATTTCTACTACGAATTCTGCCCACACTCTTACAGAAAATTATTTCCATGCACTTATATTTCTACAAAGGCTGACTGAATAGAAAAAAACAAATTCAGATTTTCCTATCATACTCTCACAACACACTTCTAACACCCAGATATATGGGGTTTTCCCCCCCACATATCAAGCAAATAATCAACTCTACAGTGGACTCCAGCTGGGTGACCTCTAATTCAACTCAATTCTGACACTATGTACCTGAAGATAGCATCATATCCCACAGGTTGTGAGCTCAGCCTCACAAGACTGCCCCCCACTTCTGATATCCGTTGCAAACCACAGATTGCTTTACCTGTGCTTCTGACAAACTGGCTATAAATCGGGGTACAATTAATTTGCTAGAGTGGTTCACAGAACTCAGGGAAACACACACTTACTTTCACTAGTTTATTATAAAGGCTATTACAAAATATATAGATGAAGAAATGTACAGGACAAGGTCTGGGGGAAGGAACTCGGAGCTTACATGCCTCTCTGGTGTGCCTGCCTTCGGGAACCTCCACATGGTCAGCTATCTTGAAGCTCCCCAAACCCAGTTCTTTAGGGTTTTTATGAAAACTTGATTACATAGCCATGATTGGTTAAATCATTGGCTACTGGAGATCAATTTAACCATCAGCCCCTCTTCTCTCCTCCCAGGAGGTGGAGCTGGAAGTCCCAACCCTCTAATCCTGCCTTGCTTTTTCCAGTGATCAGCTCACATCTGGAAGCTATCTAGGGGCTGCCAGCCACCAGTCATTTCATTCACGTACAAGAATACAATTATCTACCCAGAAGAACAAAAGTCATTCTATAATAAAGATACTTGCACCCGAATGTTTATAGCAGCACAATTCACAATCGCTAAGAGGTGGAAACAACCCAAATGTCCATCAATTCATGAATGGATTAGTAAAATGTGGTATCTTTATACCATGGAGTATTACTCAGCTATAAGAAATAACGATGATACGACATCTCTTT
>JAQIFY010002028.1:0-13681 GCA_028533085.1 Varecia variegata | reverse complement strand
TCTGTGGAGCTTTCCTTGCTCCTTCCTCTCAAAGAATTCACCCTGCCTTGCCATGGTATGCTGTAAATACCACACAGCATTTATTATTTAGGAATCAGCTGTTTCTGCAGCAAGAATGTGGCTCCCGAAGGGCACAGCCCATGTCTCATTCATTTCTGCATCCCAGCACCAAGGTCAACGCTGAGCACACACGAGGCAACCAATGAGTGCTTACCAAACAGGGACTTCCACTTTTGGCCAACATGGAGGAACAGGCACCAGATTTACTCTCCCGCCTCAAACAACTACAAAGCCAGACAAAGCCAGGCAAAGTAAGTGAAACAATAGTTTTCAAACACTGGGCATGGACAGCACAGAAGAGTGATCCCTGACGGGGGAAACAAACAAGGTGAGCTCTACAGTTGACCCAACTTACTGCCTAGAGGGTCTCCAGGCCATGGCACAGGGAGTTGAGGAGAGGAATTCAGAGTCCAGGGAAGCCAAGGTTCAGAATTCACAAGGCAGAGTACCAGAGAGGAGGGAGCTACAAAGAGAACCCCAGAAACCTGCAGAGGGCCCTCTAGTTCTCAGCTAGTACTGATCAGCACCAATCAGGACTAGAAGGGAACAACCCCGGGACCTCAAATGGAGGCAGAAATAGTTTTTGTCCCCACCTGTCACAGTGGGAAAACCTCATAATTCACAGGACATCAGTAGAGTACTAGGGAGGATATGCCTCAGCAGTGAAGAAAAATTAGGTCTGCTTTAAAGGCCATTCTGCTCCCAGCTAATAAAGCTTAAGAGATCAAAGCTTAAAGGATCAAACTGTTTCCAAGTAACTTACGTGTCTCAAAACAATATCAAGAATATTTACAGAAATATAGAAACATTCAGCACCCAAGAAGGTCTAATTCACATCTGACAACTAATCAAACAGACATACAAAAGATCAAGAAAATATGACCCATAAGGAAAACAATCAATAGAAACAGACCCAGAAATTATATAGATAATAAAATCAGCAGGCAAGGACATTAAAACAATTCCTATAACCACATTCCATATGTTCAAAAAGCTAAAAGAAAGACTGAGCATGTTAAGTAGAGACACAGAAGATATAAAAAAGACCCAAATCAAACTTCTAGAGAAGAAAACTACAATACCTGAGATTAAAAGTACACTGAATGGGAATATCAGCAGATTAGACGCTGCAGAAGAAAAGACCAGTGAACTTGAAGGCACGGCAATAGAAGCTATTCCAAATAAACCAAAAAAAGAGAGGAAAAAAAAAAAAAAACTGGTGGGAAAAATGAATCACCAGAGGACTGTGGAACAACTTCAAGCACTCTTACATACATGAAGTCCCAAAGGGAAAGGAAAAAGAAAAAGGAACAGAGAAAACATTTGAAGAATTACTGGCTGAAAAATTTCCAAATTTGATGAAAGCTATAAATCCACAGATCCAAAAAACTCAATTAACTCCAAGCACAAGAAACATGAAGAAAACTACACCAAAGCGCATCATAATTAAACTGATTAAACCCAGTGACAAAAGCAAAGCAACTAAAAGGGAAAAAACACATTATAAACAGAAGAACAAAAAATAACAGCAGATTTTTCATATGAAACAATGCAAGCAGAAGACACTGAAACATCTTTAAAATACTGAAAGAAAAATAGTAAACCTACAGTTTTCTATACCCAGGGAAATACTTTTCAAAAACAAAGCCAAAATAAAGACTTCTTCAGATATCCAAGAGCTGGAAGAATTCACCACCAACAGATCAGCACTAAAAGAAATGTTAAAGGAAGTCCTCAAGTCAGAAGGTACATGAAACAAGACAGAAATTTGGATCTACATGGAGGAATAAAACACATGAGTATATATAAAAGAACTTTTCTATTCCTTTTAATTTCCTTACAAGATAATTGACTAAAGCAAAAATAATAACAATGTATTGTGAGATTTATAATATAGAGAGAGGTGAAATGGATGACAACAGTACAAAATCTAGGAGGGAGGAAATGAAAGCACACTACTGAAAAGTTCTTACACTAAAGTGGTATAATATCACTTGAAGACAGACTGTGATAAATTAAAGATGTATACTACATATCTTAAAGCAACCACTAAAAAAAAGTGTTATAGCAAATAAGCCAGCAAAGGAAACAAAATGGAATCATAAAAATTACTCAACCCCAAAGAAGTCGGAAAAAAGGGAAAGATTGAAAACAAATAGCAAGATGGTAGATGTAAATTTAAACATATCAATAATCACATTAAATATTAATAGTCTAAACACCCCAATTAAAAGGCAGAGATTATAAGATTGGATTTTAAAAAGCAACATCCATCTATAAAGCTGCCTACAAACAACCCACTTTAAATATAAAAATACAAATCATTTAAAAGTAAAAAAATTTATTGCCAGGCACAGTGGCTCACCACGCCTGTAATCCTAGCACTCTGGGAGACCAAGGCAGGAAGATGGCTTTAGGCCAGGAGTTCAAGACCAGCCTAAACAAGAGTGAGACCCCCCTCTCTACAAAATATAGAAAATTTAGCTAGGTGTATGGTGGCGTGCACCTGTAGTCCCAGCTACTCCAGAAGCTGAGGCAGGAGGATCGCTTGAGCCCAGGAGTTTGAGGTTGCAGTAAGCTATGCTGATGCCACTGCATTCTAGCCGGGGCAACAGATCAAGACCTTGTCTCAAAAAAAAAAAGTAAAAAAATTTAAAAAGATATACTATAACTTTTAAATCTTGATTTTTTAAATTGTGGAAAATATACATAACAAAATTTACCATTTTAGTCATTTTTAAGTGTACAGTTCTTTGACATTAAGTACATTTACTTTGTGGTACAACCAACTCTCCAGACCTTTTTCATTACCCCAAACTGAAACTTTATACCCATTAAACACTAACTCCCCATTCTCCCCTTCTCCCAGCAGCCACCATTATACTTTGTCTCTAGGAACTGGACTACTCTAGGAATCTCATATAAGAAGAATCGTACAATATTTGCTTTTTTTGTGACTGGTTTGTTTCATTTAGTATAATGTCTTCAAGGTTCATCCATACCGAAGCATGTATCAAATTTTCTTTCCTTTTTAAGACTGAATAATAGTCTACCTAATATATGTACCACATTTTGTTTGTCCATTCATCTGTCAATGGACACTTGGATGACTTTCCCTTTTTGGCTATTGTAAATAATGCTGCTATGAACATGGGTGCACAAATGTCTGTTCGAGTCCCTGCTTTTGCTTCTTTTGGATATATACACAGAAGTGGAATTGCTAGATCATATGGCAATTCTACCTTTAATTTTCTGAGCAACTGCCATGCTATTTTCCACTGGCTGCATCATTTTACATTCCCACCAAAAATGCATAATCTTCACCAACACTTACTATTTTCTGCTTTTTTGATACAGCCATCCTAATGGGTACAAAACGGTATCTTTTGATAATAATTGGCATTTCCATAATAACTAGTGATGTTGAGCATCTTTTCATGTATTTATTGGCCATTTGTATATCTTCTTTGGGGAAATATCTATTCAACTCCTTCACCCATTTTTTAATTGGGTTGTTTGTTTTTTGTTGTTGAGTTGTAGGAGATCGTTATATATTCTGGATATCAACTGCTAACACTAATTTTAGAAAGCTGGATTAGCTATATTAATATCAGACAAAGCAGATTTCAGAGCAAAGAATATTTCCAGGGACTAAACGTGTCATTTCATGATAAAGGAGATCAGTTCTTCAAGGGAATATAATATCTATCAATGTTTATGCAATAACACAGCTTCAAAACACATGAAACAAAAACCACAAGGAGAAATGCACAAATCCAAAATTATAGTGAAGGAGCTCAAGAAATTTCACCCCAAAATATGACTCCTTGGTATAAAGAGTATTTTCAGAGATCAACAAAGCATTGGAGGGGGCTTTCCCTCTATCTGCATAAAAAGACTGACCCAATCAAAAGATCAAAGGGGGCCAATGTACTTCCCTTCCTCTCCCTGTTATCTCAATATATTGCAGAATGCCACCAGACTTGGCCCAAAGCATCTAAAATGTAATACCTGTCTCTCAGGTTAATTTACAAGTCATCTGCTTCCCCCATCCATTCATCCTCCCTAGCAACCCTTTATTACCTCTAAATAGAATTACCTGCACTCCTCATTGCCCCCCCTCAAAAGGCATTTATAAAAATATCTAAACTTCATTGGGATACTGGGTAATCATTCTGTGATTCTCTCGATGTACATGGTAAATAAACCTTTCTCTTATTAATCTGCCTTAATTGTGAGTTGATGTTTCAGAGAATTTTCTGGGGAAAGGGCTAGCTTCCCCTCACCCCTACAATAGTCACAAGTTTCAATGTCCCTCTCTCAATAACTAAAAAAACAGTAGACAGAAAATCAGTAAGAAATAGAAGAGTTGAACACTACCAACTTGACTGCATTGAAATTTATAGAACATTTGACCAAACAATAGCAGAATACACCATCTTCTCAAGTGCTCACACAACATTTAGAAGACCACATCCTGGACCATACAACAAGTCTCGGTAAATTTAAAACAATTCAAATCATACAAAGTATGGCCTCTATTTATAAAGAAACTAAACTAGAAATCAACATTTATCGGACAGGGGAATAAAGAAATACTATAATGCTGACTTTGTCCCTTTTGACACTTGTAATCCTGCTTGAGAGGGATTAAAAGTATTCACAGGCCTTCAATGCAAGGCCTGCCTGGCCTGAGCTATCTATCTGAAGTTTATGGTGGAGACTCCCTGGGCTACTCTGGCTCCTCTCGTCTCCAGCCCATCCTAAACCCCAGGAGCCCTACTTGTCAGCCCCAGCTAAATCAAGACAAACCTGTCTGGTATTTGCTTAATGGTATTCACATAAACCAGTAAGAGCAGATAAAGAAATGAAGTAGAGGAGACACCTGCTAATTAAACATGCCTTTAAAGCTAGGAAAACCTCAAAGGCTGCTGCCGTTACAGAGAACTCTCTGTCATGGGGCAACCATTTGGGAGCAAATCAAAACCTTCTAGAAACTCTACATCCTCCAAGGAAACTTCTAAGAGAATTGCCACACAACAGAGATTCAAATGGATTAAAACAAGGTCTTCAGTGACCTGATTATGTCAGCCTGGAAAAACCCTACTACTATTGGCCAACAGTGTCCAGAAATAACTCATGTGGCTAGTTATCTTAATGCCCTTTTAAGGGTAGATTAGCAAATTTCAAAGCAAGAAAACAACAATCCTTAGTAATAATATCACTTCCAAGCTACCACTGATCGGGGAAATCTAAAGTTCTCAAGGCAGTGTTTCCTGAACTTGCCTTATACCCATTGCACTTGTTAAAAATAGATTTCTGGGTCCCCCTCCAAACAATATTACAGAATCTCCAGAGGCGGGCTCTGTATTTTCAACAAGCATCACAGATGATTCTTAAGGTCCAGCAAATTTGGGAAACTAAGAAATCTAAAAGGCAATATCACAGAGGAAAATGCACATTAGCCTTGAAATGAGACTGACTTGTTAAAAATCCTGGCCACTTTCTGGCTGTGTGACACTAGCCAAGTTATCTAATATCGCTACAACTCACTTACTTCATCTATAAGCTGGGATCACCACCTACTTGGACATGTTCTCAAAATTCAGTATATTCAGAGAACCCCTAGAACAGTGCCTAGCCTCTGGTAGCCAAGCAAGAAATCAGAGCTATTGTGACCAGCAAAACAGCCAGCAGAAACTGCTCAGATGAAGTCTATAATGAAAATTTTCTACTTAATGGAAATTACAAAGGCACAGAGCCAGATTTCCAAGATAATCTAGGAAAAGGGCTTTCTGGGCATTACGACTGGCCAAGAACAAAGACTCCAGAATCCAATATTTCACCCCAGCAGTCCTCAGTCCAACTCGGAACTACAGAGTTCAGGTCTTTGCAGAATTGAAGCTTTGCACAACAGCACCTTGGGTGCACCAGCAGGAAATGGGACTCCTGGGTAAGAGGCACAGAGCCAATGAAGGGGGTGGGAAAGGCCCTGGGCAGCAACAGAACTGAGGTGGTGCTGCAGTGAAGGGAAGTGAGTCTCTGAAAAGTTTCCGGGGCTGAAGGTGGACACTCCCAGGGTGAGTGAGCCCAGACAAGGTGTAGCTGAGAAAGCACTGCCTTAGTGCAGGGACTAAAACCATGAGATGTAGAGTCAACTCTGTCAGTAACTCACAACATAGCACTAGGTAGGTAAACTCCTTCTTCCATCCATAAAGTGAGAAATCACCTCACCTGCTGTGAGAATAAAATGGGGAACCAGGCATGTTCTGGGTACATATTCGCCACTGACCTTTGTCAGTGAAGCTGGAATGGCCAAGTCTGGGTTCCGGAATAAAAGACAAGAACAGAGGCAAGACTGCAAGCCCCAGCCTCTCACCGCCCTGGGGAAAGGGCACAAGCCAGGGAGTCAACGACCAGAATCCCAACCTCACTCTGCCACTGGTCTTCCGTGTGCTCTCTGGCAAGTCAGACCCCACTCTTAGGCATCTGTACAATGGGCAAACTGGCTTTAACGTCACTAGAATTGTGACAGCAAAATGCTCGCATGGGACCAGGGGCTGCAGAGGGGTGATGTAAGGAGCGCGGTGGTGAGGGGCGGGGTGGAGCTGGAGGTGAGACCGGGGGCGGGGGGCGGGGGGACCGGGGCGGCGCCTCGCACCCTCCCTTCCCTCCCACCGCGAGGGGCTGGGGCGCCGGCCCTCCGCCCGAGTCACGCGCCCCTCGTGCCCAATCACCGGCCTCTGCCAGGATGAGGGGGGCGGGCGGGGGCGCGCCAGGAGCCACTGCCAGCGCCGCCCCCACCCCTCATGGTCGGCCCCACCCGCCTGCGGTAGAGCCGGGACCCTCCCCAAGGCCACCTCACCTGCCGTGGCCGCCGCCACCGCCGCTACCGCGGGTTAAACCACAGCCGCGCCCACACTTCCGGGATCCGCGAGGCCCGCCCTCTCCCGCCGGATGTGACCCCCCTCCAACGTCCGGGCGCCGGCGCGGGCGACCACGTTGGCCGTTCCGCCTCGCGCGCCTCTGGGTTACCACCACGGCGGCGTGCCACACGCACGCACACTCGCGGCCTCCCGGGACCACACCCGCGGGAGGGCCCACGAGACCCTCCCGCGCGCGCTGGACGCCCGGCCCTGCCCCTACTGACTGCTGGCCACGCCCCCCGAGAGACGCGGCTCACTGGGCGGAGACCAGGCCGCTCTGCGCGAGTGCGCCTGCGCAATTGCCCGGTCCCTTCTCTAGTGGGCTCGCGGGGTTTGGACGGCACCGGGCTGTGGGGAAGCTGCTCAAAGTGCCCCAGAAGTACCTGGGGCAGTCCCTAGATGGGCTGAGCTCAGACCGAGGAGCGCTCGGGCCAACCACACGCTCATTTCCATGACAGTTTGTCCCTAGGACTGGAGTGGCAACAGACCTAAATGTCCCCAAAAGTAACCCGTTTCCCAAGGACCTAGTCTACACTTTCAGTCCGTTCTGTGTGGGTAGTGCTTTATAAAGCACAGACGGCCTTTACATCCTCACCTGCCCAGAGTGACAAGGCTGATGACCAATGAAGCGGGGCCCTGATGCTAGCACAGTCTTCCCTGCACAGCTTGTACTGAACAGCCAGGCCTGAAGGTGAATCCCAATTCTTGTTTTGCCTCTCAATGGTGTCACAATTGTCACTTTGTAAAAATGGGACCCCAGGAGACTGGCTTCTTGGACCAAGGAAACCGAGCTGCCCAAAATTCAGAACCTCGTTAGATATTGAATTAAGACCATTGTTGCTAGTGACAGAAACCCAACTCAAACCAGCTTCAGCAAAACGGGAATTATTGGGTCACATAACCAGAAAGTCCAGGGGCAGTGGTAGCACTAGATATGGCAGCATCCTAAGCCTCATCTTCCTCAACTTGATTCTGTTATTTCTCTTGTGTTTCATCACCCTCTCAGCAGAGTCTCTTAAAATTTCTAATCCAAATTCTAGAGGGAATGAATCTGATTGGCTAAGATAATCATCATTGCTCCTACTGAGCAGAGCTCCTCTTCCTTTGCACCTCATAGGCTGCCAGGCAGCCTATGGATTAATGACACTTGGGTCAGGTGCTCAGCCTTCTCCAATCAGTGGTCATGCCTTAGAGCACAGCCTACTTTAGAAGTATTAAATTAAGTTTAGCCTAAAGCTGCCTCTTTATATATTTTAAGTTCAGCCTTGGAGCAAAAAATAAAATCCTGAGCCCCTCAACTGACCTAACGGGCCCCGTGTTAGCCAAGGGGACTTCAGAGAAACCTTAAAAACTGAGTTCCCAGCCATGACAGGATGGGAGGTCAGACACACTCCGTTATACCCCCTCCGTTTTGCAATTTAGCCACAACAATTGACCAACTTTAATGTTAAAATAGAGATCATAAGACTGACAGGACAGACTCTTTGTGTCAATAAGATACCAAATTATGAACAAGACCTAAGGCTATGCCAGGCAAAGGTTAAGTCATACACCCCTACACTTAAAGAATAAACTATGTTCTAGCTACCACAAGATTTTTCTTTTTCTCTAGGAGCTAAACACTGGCCTCAAGATAAGCAATAGTGAAACAATTGCAGCTCATCCACTGCCAGACGCTGACTAACTGACCCCCCTGTTACACAAGCCATAACTACAGCTTTGATTGAACAAGAGACTGATTTCAGTAACTTTCTGCTGGTAAGAGACCACGGACCCTGGGCTGGTTCTGGCCAGTCTACAGAGGCTGCACACTGAGTGTCTTCATGTCCCTGCTTCACCTTTTGATGCATAGGGCCTAATTATAATGCATTTAAATGTTAAGTCTTTCCCCTCAAGTGAACATGGGTCGTATATGACATACATGTTTATTCAATGCACATGTGTTAGGACCCCCTTCATGAATATTCATGGATCTTCCTGCAACCTGTTGAATATGTATGTTTAGCCAACCCATTCAACATAAAGCTCCTGCCCCAACCCCTCCTCCTTTGAAGTACCTGCCTCTGGTTTCAGCCTGGGTCCCAGCCTGAAAGTTGTAACTTTTTATAAGAAATTAATCTGTCCTCTCCCAATTGATAAAACACCTCATGATGTTATGTTGACAGGCCTAAAGTTTTCTCCATAACTAACTGTAACCTAACTGGATATGTAAACAGACTATAACCTATTCTTGTACCAATCAGAGTTTCAGCCAATCACAGGTAGCCAACGGTTCAAACCATGTTCAAATAAGGCAAATGCTGCGCTGTAACAATCCAGCTGTTTCTGTACCTCACATTCATTTTCTGGACATCACTTTTCTTTTTCTGTGTATAAATGTTATCCAACCATGAGGCAGCCCCAGAGTCACTCAACCTACTCTGGTTCTGTGGGCTGCCTGATTCACGAATCGTTCTTTGCTCAATTAAATTCTGTTAATTTAATTTGTCTAAAGTTTTTTTTAAACAGAAGGGGTCAGCGAGGAAGGCAGTCTCAGTTACTGACCTTCCTAGGACAATGGTGACTCCTTTGAGGGATGCTATGTTGTTGGTTTTGCAAACATTTCACTTTGAACATAATGTCAGAGTGACTCCCATTGCCAACAGCTGCCAGAAAGCTAGGCTGAAACTGTTTCTGAGGACTAGGGAGGGCCAGGGCAGATGACCTTAACTTTTTGTCACAAGCCCTTTTGTGCTATGTGATTTTTAACTCTGCATGTATATTATTTCTGAAGGAAAAAAATTAGAAATGTGAACCAAAAATAAAATCCTAAGCCCTCTGCTAACTGAATGGACCCCTCTCTGCCAAGGGGACCCAAAAACACCTTAAAACTGAGTTCCCGGCCATGATGGGATGAGAGAGAGAAAGCACAATTACATGCATATTTTTCCTTTGTGAATATTCATGACTTCTCCTATAGCTTGTTGAATATGTATATTTGACTACCCAACTCAGTATAAAATCCTGTTCCCTTTTGTCTCTTCTTTGAAGCACATGTGCCTGGCTTCTCACTGGGGCTCTGCTTCCCAACCTGTTGGAATGGCCACTCAACAGGTTGCTACTCTTCATGAGAAATAAAGCTCTCCTTTTTCCAAAGCATAAACTTTGCTCATTTTTTCTTTTTTCTTTTTTTTTTGAGACAGATTCTCGCTCTGTTGCCCGGGCTAGAGTGAGTGCCGTGGCATCAGCCTAGCTCACAGCAACCTCAAACTCCTGGGCTCAAGCAATCCTCCTGCCTCAGCCTCCCAAGTAGCTGGGACTACAGGCATGAACCACCATGCCCAGCTAATCTTTTCTATATATATTTTTAGTTGCCCAGATAATTTCTTTCTATTTTTAGTAGAGACGGGGTCTCGCTCTTGCTCAGGTTGGTCTTGAACTCCTGACCTCGAGCGATCCACCCTCCTCGGCCTCCCAGAGTGCTAGGATTACAGGCATGAGCCACTGCGCCCGGCCGATTTTTTCTTTTCTTTTCTTTTTTTTTTTTTTTTTTGTTAACAGAAAATATTACTGTTGGATTAGCTTGTGTTTATATTCAGCAATCTTTTCACTGACTGGTACCATGTTGGAAGATGGAATGTGGATGTGATGGGTGGAGCTAGAGTACTCCCTTGAACCATGAGGCGACCACGGGAACAAAGGCCACACCTGGTAGCACAACAAAATAGAAGGAGCCTGGGCCTTGACACCGTAGAGCACCTGATGCTACTGGATGCTGCCTCTGGTCTTCTACATGAGGGGGAAATAAACCACGTTGTGTAAGCCACTGTTTCAGATTTAATGTCACTTGTGCCCTTTAGGTCTTAGACTCCACTTCTAGAAAGCCCCTCTCCCCTCTCGTACCCCTAAGACTGGGTAAGTGCCCCCCTTCTATGTTATTTAAACACTCCACACTTCTCTCTTTCTTAGCATTTTCTGTGCGCTTTTCTGTGTTTGCTCATTCACTCCCCCTAGATAGCAACTTCTCTAAGGACAGGCAAAGACTGTTTTAGGCATCATTTTATGCAGATGCTAGAAACTGCTAAAGCTGCAACAACAACAACAATCCTTGTGAATGTGACAGACACGATGACTCCACCAAGGGTGCTGAGGGGAAATGACAAACTGCCGCCTATCTCTGCACGTCCTGGGTCAAGGTCAAGTCATCTCGTGTTGGGGGAGGGTGCTGGCCCTTCCGAATAACCAAAGATAGAGAATCAGGGCGCAGGAGGGAGGGGGAGAAAGTCGCAGGAAATCAGGTGGGCTGAGGCAGGTGGCAGGGAAAAGGGGGCTCTTCCTACTTTGTTTCCTGCTCTTTCCCACTGTGGCCCCTTTCAACTTCCGCTGGCTCTAGTCCCATCCCCTCCCGTCCAGCCACTTACACCTATGTCCCCCCATCCTGTGCCTTAATTACGCCCAGTTTCATTCACATCTGGAGTGGCTCTGATACGTGGGAAAAAAGAAAGTGATAGACACCAGTAGCCACAGTTAGAGAAGGTGGCACCTCGCTCTTTTCTCTCATTCATTCATTCACTTGTTCACTGCTAGGACTGTGGTTGCAAAGGTAAACAGACACCACCGTCAGCCTCCAGGAAGTCCCATTCTCCGCTGGGATGTGACAGGAAACAAGCTCTCCCTACCCCAAGATATCTCAGTCCTTCCAATGACCTTTATCAGGAACAAAAAGTATTACAGTATTTTGAAGCATATGTTGTGTTTTCTCTCGACCCCCTTCTTCAAAGGAGGGGTTTCTGTTTGCTAGCTTGATTTGTTTGTTTGTTGTTTACTGGCTGAAAGGACAGACATGTGATGTAAACAGAACTGAGGAAGGCAGGACAGGTGGGTTATCGTTTGAGGTAAGGAGACATTTGAGAAGCTGAGGTGTGAAGAGAGATTTGGGAACTGGATTGGAAACAGTTTTTAAAGGAAGCTTTGTAATGTGGTATGTGTAATACCTGATTTGGTCTTCAGGAGACAGTCGGTGAAGAGTTACTTTGTCTTTTTTCCCCCCTAAAGTTGGAAGTCATATCTGGCTGACCGGTTTGTCACTTCCACTCCTTCCTTCCGGCACCCACACCGTGCAGGGCAGCCCAGCCTTCACAATCCGGAACACATACTATGCCTCTGAGGTAGGGGCTGGTAACTGCCTACAAAATTATCCATTCTCTCCTTTTCCTTAAAAACAGTATATTTTATTCAGGATAGTAATGTGTCCAGTCAGCCAAAAGACTGCATTTCCCAGCCTGCAGTGCCATTAGTTGTGCCTAGGTGACTGTGTCATATAAGCAGAAGTGTTGAAAGGGATTTCTTGGAAGGCCACATTAAAGGAGCTGATTCAGCTGGGAGGTAAGTCGTTTTGCCTCCCCCTATCTTCTTCTTAAATACCGTCTGGATTTCAGATGTGATAGCTGGAACTCCTGCAGTCATCTTGGACTATGAGGTGACCTTGGAAGTGGAAACCATTCAAACTTTGAAATCCTACAGATTTGTTTAAGTTGGAGGAAAAAATAAAGTATTTATCTTAAGTTATGGTTATTTTAGGTTTTCTGTCATGTGCACCTAAACTTAAACCTGATACTACTACATAGTTAATATATGTGTCTTTGCTCAGGATGCCATTAAAAAATACCATAGACTGGGTGACTTAAACAACAGAGATTCATTTTCTCACGGTTCTGGAGGCTGGAAGCCTGAGACCAGGATGCCAGCATGGGCAGGCTCTGGGGAGGGCTCTCTTCCTGGCTGTGTCCTCACGTGGGGGAGAAAGAAAGAGTAAGCAAGCTGTCTGGTATCTTTCCTCATAAGGGCATTAATGCCATCATGAGTGCCCTGCCCTCATGAACTCATCGAAACCTAACTGCCTCCCAAAGGCCCCACCTCCAAATACCATCACATTTGGGGGTTAAGACTTCAATATATGAACTTGGTAGGGGAAGGAGAGACACAATTTAATCCATAACCACATGGCACAACTTTATTATTATTTTGGAATGGGTTTGGTAAATGAATTTATATTTTACAAATTTCTTTTAATATTTTATTAAATTAATGCATAAAGCCACACATATAGATAATCATGCATAAATGCAAATTGTAATTATAAACATGGTTAAAATATAATTTGGGGATTTTATTCCTTTCATTTTTTTGCTTGGTTCTCCCACTTATTAACAGCCTAGTGTATGTCCTCCTGTATAATCTCGTCCCAATCCGTATATACTGGCTGAAAGAGGCTGGGGGACGGGGAGGTAAGGAGAATGAGAGAAGAATAAAGTATGAGCCCATCAAAGAAGAGTGGTGGCCATTGCTGCTGTTCATAAATATTCTGCAGCAGGGCCACACTTCCTCTTTCTCTTTCGTCCCCCTCCCCTGCCCCATTTGCCATAGCCATAAAATTTACTTTGACTTATGGAGTTGAGCAGAGGTGATGTGTGTCACTTCCAGGTGGAAGCCTTTAAGAACCAGAGTCCGACTGGCCACCTGTCCACTTTCCCTGCATCAAGACGGAGCATCCATCAGCCTGTATCCCTGAGTGACGGGGATGAGCAGAGTTCCCTGCCAACCCGCATCAGATGTGAGTGAAAAATAAACCTCAGTTGGCCGGGTGCGGTGGCTCACGCCTGTAATCCTAGCACTCTGGGAGGCCGAGGCGGGTGGATCGCTCGAGGTCAGGAGTT
>JAQIFY010002027.1:0-13683 GCA_028533085.1 Varecia variegata | reverse complement strand
TCTGTAGTAGAAATTAAGATGTATAATAAAATAAAACAAAACTCATACCATTAGTAATCCAGGTATTACAAAATTAAAAACCACATGGCATACCATTTTGACTAATTAGATTAACAAAAACCCAAACAAAAATAAAAATAAACCAGTCTAAGTACTGGTGAGGATGTAGTTTCACAGGAACACACATACACTGTTAAGGAGAGAAGAAGTTGTCCATAAATATAGCAAATTTGAAAATATGCATATTCTATGACCCAGCAACTATTCTCTTGGGTTAGCGTTGTATTCTCAGTTATAATTATGAATTAAAATTGCCTAAAGAGATTTTTGTTTCTTTGTTTTCTTTGTTTCTTTCTTTAATACTAACACTTAAACCCTCCCCAAGAACAAATGCATAAGAATGTCTATGAATGAGACTCAGGCAAGGATGGAAAGATTGCAATCTATAGCCGGTGTGGAGAACCATGCCCTCGATAGTACTAAAATTCCACACAGGTGCACAAAAAGATATGTATAAGAATACTCATTACAATATGATCTGTCATAGGTAAGAACTGAAAACAAACCATCCTTTGCCAGGAAAGTGGATTAATAACTTGTGGTATAGACACACAATGGAATATTAGAGAACAGTTAGAATTAACAAGCTAGAGTTACATAATTCAATAGGAATAAACCTAAAAACATAATTTTAAATAAAAATACATTCTTCAGAATTATATATGTAATAGTACTAGAAATTTTAAAATACGCATATTATATATTATTTAAAGCTAGCTAACATACAGCAAAATTTTCAAAACTTTTTAGGAATGATAAATCCTAATGTCAAATAGTAGAATGATAATTAATTCTGAAGAAAGAGAAAGGGGAAAAGATCGGGAAGGCATATAAAGGGAGCTTTTAGTTCTACTATATTTTTAAAATGTCATTTAATGTTAAGACTAAAAGATATAAATATGTCAAAATGTTGAGAATTGACTAAACTTGGTAGTAATATTATATTTTATATTTGAAATATTTCAAGACTGAAGGAAGGAGTGAGGAAGAAAAGATGGAAAAAGACACTTTGAAGGATGCTAATCTTTGGAAATTAGGCCAAAGATAAAGGGTACTTGTGTTACAAAAGTTATCATAAAGTCATTTTTTAACTTTATTTTTTAGTTATCTGTATTGTTTAAAATTCTCACATTTTATTTTGAGCTCATCCCACATGAAGAATTACAGTAGAATTTTGAACTAGATGCTGTAAGAATGAATAAACTTTTAGGAGTCTTTCCATTCCATACCACCAGCTTCCCTAAAACCAGGAACTACGGTAACTGTGCACTGCCTATACAGTAAGAGTGTGTGTCTCTCTGCAAGTGTGTGGTGGTACATGCACACACATGTGTTTGAAATGACACTTTGCAATTAACATATCTATTAAAATCAGAATTGTTTGGTCATAGGTACCTATGCCTTCTGCCTTTAGGTCACATTTTGGTTGAAATGTTAGGTATTGTCCTTTAATATCATTATGAACTTCACAATTTGTGTTCCTTGGTTACTCTTGCTATTTTGCATCTTATATGGTCTTTATGTCCCATTTGCCTTCTCATCAGAAATGTTGACTCCTCAGTAAAACCAATTTGCTTCCCTCTGGCTGAGTTGATTGGTGCATCTTCTTTAATGATATGTAAGGTTGATTATATTTTTGCTACTAAACGTTTGATACTGTATTGTAATCACTGTTTGCATCATTGGTTCTGACTAAATTGTGAACTCCTTGAGAGCAAGAACCATGGCTGCTTGTTGTGCAGGGTCCCTGTGACTCACACCTGCCTTCCTAAGCCAACCTAAATTTTCAGTAGTGTCTTAGGAATACTCCCTCAAATCAGTTTCCACATACTTTTCATTGGTTTATTCACTCCTTCAGGGAAGCTTATATTTTGACCAGTTTTCCTTGCTTTTTCCTTCTTATGTGTTTTTGTGGTTTTCTTATTTCTTATTTCATAATTTTAACTGTATTCCAACAATAAGCTCTCTCTCTTCTGAATTTCCATAGGACTTGTTCATAATCTCAGATTTGTGCATTCATTATAGTGGTTATGTCTTTATGTACACAAGTTTTATCTCTCTTTCTGGAGGATAGAATCTTCTCTCTCTCCACCTTAATATCCCCAATGACCCAGGATTTGCCAAAGTGCCACCCTGACAGCATGCATTGAAATAACCTGAAAATACTTTTCATAAAGTATATGGTTAGCCTGCTTTCTGGAATCTCTGGGTCCAGAATCTCAATTTTGTATTTTAACTATATTCCAGAAGATCCTTAGAAAAAAATGGCATGCTGAGAAGAAAGAAAGAAAGAAATAAAGAATTAACCTATTAAAAGCATTATTTTTATTCTAAGCATTTTGCACATTTTAGTGAATTTAATGAAAATTGTATTACTCTTCCTACTTGATATATGGAAACTGAGAATTCAAAAATGTGAAACATAGTCTTTGGAGTCAAACTGCCAGGGTTTAAATTTCAAATTAATTACTTAATAGCTATGTGAATTAGGGGCAAGTTATTACCATTTCTGTACTTCAGCTTATTCTTTCAAAGAAGGATAAAGATAGCAGCTATCTCATGAAAGTGTTGTGACGGCTAAATGAGATGAGTAAAGCTATAAGAAAAATGCCCAACACACAATAGTCCTCAACAAATCTTAGCTTGTGAGCTTACTGAATCCCATGCTAAGCAATAGTGGGACTAGGGTTTATCTTGGACTGTAGATTTCTCTATAAAAGCCAGAGATTAATATTTTAGGTTCTGCAGGACACACAGTCTCTGTCTCAACTACTCAACTTCACTCCTATACTAGGAAAGTAGCAATTGACAAAACATAATGAAAAAGAAATCAGTGTTGATATGGTCCAATGAAATGTCATTTATAAAGAGGAAGAGAAAGGAATTAAATAGTAATATAAAAGAATTCCACCAAACAAAGACAAGCAGACAGAGAAAAAGAAGGAAGCAAAGAATTTATAGAACAAATAGAAAACAAGTTATAATATAATAAGAGCAAAACCTCATATCAATATTAACCTTGAACATAAATGGATTAAATACTCTACTTAAAACATATAGATTGGCAGAGTGGACTAAGAACCATGATCAACTATATGCTTCTTACAAGAAACTCACTTTATCTATAAACCCACAGACTGAAAGTAAAGGGGTGGAAAAAAATATCCACACAAAAACCAAATGCAAACCGGTGTAGTTAAATCAAAGAAAACAAAGTTTAATTCAAAAATGGTAAAAAAAAAAAAAAAAAAAGAAAAAAAAAAGGTCATTACATAATGATAAAGAGATCAATTCAGCAAGAGGATATAACAATTCTAAATATATATGCACCCAATATTGGAGCATCCAGATTCATAAAACAATTACTAGACCTAAAGAGAGATAAACAGCAATACAATAATAGTGGGGGACTTTAACACTCCACTTACAGTACTAGACAGATCACTAAGATAGAAAATCAACAAAGAAAAATTGAGCTTAACTTGGTCTTTACACAAAATGGACCTAAAAGACATTTACAGAACATTCTACCCAACAACTGCAGAATATACATTTCTCTTATCAGCACATTGAAGATTCTCCAAAACAGAACCTATATTAGGCCATGAAACAAGTCTCAACAAATTTTAAGAAATTGAAATCTTACCAAGTATTTAATCAGACCACAGTATAATAAACTAAAAATCAATATCAAGAGGAACTTCAGACCGGGTGCGGTGGCTCACGCCTGTAACCCTAGCACTCTGGGAGGCCAAGGCGGGAGGATTGCTTGAGCTCAGGAGTTTGAGACAAGCCTCAGCAAGAGTGAGACCCTGTCTCTACTAAAAATAGAAAGAAATTAGCCAAACCACCAAAAATAGAAAAAATCAGCCAGGCATGGTGGTGCATGCCTGTAGTCCCAGCTACTTGGGAGGCTGAGGCAGGAGGATCGCTTGAGCCCAGGAGTTTGAGGTTGCTGTGAGCTAGGCTGATGCCACAGCACTCTAACCCAGGCAAGAGAGTGAGACTCTGTCTCAAAATAAATAAATAAATAAATAAAATAAAAAATAAAAAAAATAGGCAGTTTGCAAAGAATAAATCAGTCATAATTTAATTTTTAAATATATATAATAAAAAAAGAGGAACTTCAGAAATTCTACAAATACATGGAAATTAAACAACATACTCCTAAATGATCATTGGGTCAATGAAGAAATTAAGATGGAAATTTAAATTTTTTTGAAACAAATGAAAATATAAAGACAACATACCAAAACCTGTGGCATACAGTAAAATGAGTGTAAAGAGGGAAGGCTATAGCATTAAACACCTACATCTAAAAAGCAGAAAATTTACAAATTAACAACCTAATGTTGCAGTTCAAGGAGCTAGAAAAAAGCAAGAACAAATCAAACCCAAAGTTAGTAGGACAAAAATACACAGATCCAGGAGAACTAAATGAAATAGAGACCTAAATAAGTAAATAGCAATACAAAGGATCAATGAAAGGAAAAGTTGGTTCTTCAGAAAGATAAACAAAATTGATAAAGTTCTAGTTAGACTAACCAACAAGAGGGAAAGTCCAAATAAGCAAAACCAGAAATGAAAAAGGGGACATAAAAACTAATACCACAGAAATATATGAATATAAATATATGAATATAAATATCAGAGACTGTTATGAACAAGTCATAAGCTCACAAACTAGAAAACCTAGAGGAAATTAATAAATCCCTGGAAACACACAACCTCCAAGATTGAACCAGAAAAAAGATAGAAAATCTGAACAGATTGATAACAAGTAACAAGATTGAAGCAGTTATCAAAAAAAATCTCTCAACAAAGAAAAACCTAGGGCCAGACGAATTCACAGCCAAAATCTACCAAAGGTACAAAGAAAAATTAATGCCAATCCTCCTGAAATTGTTTCAAAAAATCAAGGATGAGGGTATTCTCCCTAACTCATTCTACAAGGCCAATATCACCCTGATACCAAAACCAGACAAGGACACACACAACAAAAAAAGAAAACTACTCATCAATATCCCTAATGAATATAGATATAAAAATTATACATATTATATACATTAAATGTAGATATAAAATTTTAACAAAATATTAATACTAGAAAATGAAATCCAATAGCACATCAGAAAGATAATATACCATGATCAAGAGAGTTTTATATGAGGGATGCAAGAAGGGTTCAAAATACACAAATCAATAAATATGGTACAGTGCATAAACAGAATTAAAAACAAAAGCTTATGATCAGCTCAATAGAGACAAAAAAGCATATGATAAAATTCAGCATCCTTTCAAAATAAAAACCCTCAACAGATTAAGCATAGAAGGAACATACCTCAAAATAATAAAAACCATTTACAACAAATCCATAGCCAACATCATACTAAATGGGAAAAAGTTGATATCATCTAAGAACTGGAACAAGAAAAGGATGCCCACTTTCACCACTCTTATTCAACATAGTACTGGAAGTCTTAGCTAGAGCAATCAGGCAAGAGAAACAAATAAAAGGCATCTGGAAAACAGGAAGTCCCCTTTTTGCTGGTGATATGATCTTATATCTAGAAAAACCTAAAAACCTCACCAAAAAACTCTTAGAATTGGTAAATGAATTCAGTAAAGTTTCAAGATATAAAATCAACGTAAAAAATCAGTAGTGATTCTATATACCAAAAATGATCTGAGAATCAAACCAAGAAGGCAATCTCATTTACAATAGTTACAAAAAAATAATAAAATAAAATATCTAGATCAACACCTGGGTGCACATTTGGGAATGATACCAATTGGGTGTCGGACAGAGGTGGGGGGAGGGGATGGGTGTATATCTACATGATGAGAGCGAAGCGAACTGTCAGTGGAATGGACATACTTGAAGATCTGACTCGGGGTGTTGGGGGTGGGGAGGGGATGGGTGTTTACCTACAAGATGAGTGCGATGTGCACTGTTGGGGGAATGGACACCCTTGAGGCTCAGTCTCGGGGGGTTGGGAGGGGCATGGGCAATATACTTAACCAGAACGGTTGTACCCCCATAATAAGCTATAATAAATAAAAAAAAAAATTAACATGCATTTTATGTTAATAAATACTTATTTTAAAAAAATTAAAAAAATAAAAAAAAATAAAATATCTAGAAATATATTTAACCAAAGAGGAGAAAGATCTCTACAAGAAAAACTTCAAAATGCTGATTAAAAAAATTGTAGATAACATAATCAAATGGAAAAAGACTCCATGCTAATGGATCAGAATATCATTAAAATGACCATACTGCCCAAAGCAATCTACAGATTCAATACATTCCCTATCAAAATACAACATCATTTTTCACAGAATTAGAAAAAATAATCCTGAAATTCATATGGAACCAAAAAAGAGCCTGAATAACCAAAGCAATTCTAAGCAAAAAGAACAAAGCTGGAAGGCATCACATTACCTGACTTCAAATTATACTACAAAGCTATAGTAATCAAAACAGCATGCTACTTGTATAAAAACAGATAAATATGATGATCTGTTTCACTTTTGTAACCATTTTACTATGTGTCTGTCTCTCTCATAACATCATGTTGTAAACCTCAAACATATACAATAAAATTTATTTTTTTAAAAAAATCTTATGAATTAACTCAATTCTATGTAACCTATCCTGGGGAACAGACAGACAAAAGGATAGAACATTAACAAGACAGATGGTTGCTAGAGCATAATTTGACCATCATAATTCATTTAAATAAAGATTTAGATAGTTCTAACACATGAGTTAACTATTGAAGGCAGATATAACTGAGATACTTAAACGTAACAGTATATAAAATATTGTTATATTCTGTGACAGAAAAAAATGCATCAATTCCTTAACAAGTCAGATATGACATACATTTTAAAAATAAACTTCAGAACTAGACAGAATTTTTAAATTGAATGTCAGCTTTTCCTCCTGTTTTAGAGAAAAGACAAAGTCTTCACTTTCCCATGAACAATCTGAATCTCTGCCTCTCAGGGAGTATTGTGCTGTCATTTCAACAGCCATTACAATCCATTAATTGGTCTTTTGATTAAAGTTCTGTCCTTGCAAATCCCCAATCCCAACGTCTAAAGATCAAAAGCCAGGGTGTTTTTATACCTCCGAAATACCTGGATTTTGTTAGCACAGAATATTTAAACATGGCCTCGGCCTCTCTCATTAGACATAGCCTTAAATGAGTAGTTTTTAAACGACAATCATATTGAATACTAAAACCTCCGCAAAGAATTATCATAAATACACAAATGTCTCCTTCACATTTCTATCAATGTGAATAGAAAAACTACCAAAAAAAACACTAAAAAAGATATTTAAAGATGTCCTTTCCATGGCATTCATGCTGTGATCTAAAGATCACTGGGCTAGAACCAAAGTCTAAATTCAAAGCATTCTATTTCCTATTGGGCCTTCATTTACTATTTTTGAATACAAAGGGGGTGATCAACTTTAAGTGCTATTATTCATATCCTGGATATTTTGTAATATTTTCATTAGTCGTAACCTATAGAGTAGTGATTCCTTATTCATTTTCCCTAATTTAATTCATTTAATTCATCTATGGATAAACTTCTGTACTCACCCAACTTCCTGTCCTTCTGTCTTATCAAACAGCAGAGAAAGGAAGAGTCTATGGATGATGCTAGGCAGAAGGGAGGCCAGACTCAGTATCTGGGCTAGTAAATGTAAAAAAAAATTAGAAACAAAGTCTGTCCTGGCTGAATGCCATCTGGGTTGAGATTGAAGAATGGAAACAATAAATTCTCCAAATCCTAAAACCCTCTTCAGAACTTTTTCTTGAATAACCTTTATTTTGACTAGAAGTGTCTCATCCTCTAGACATATGCCCACCATTTCTCAACTCACCCTGCTGAATTAACCAAGCACCTGCCTACAGTGAGCTCAATACCAATGACATTTGGCTCAATATCTTGGTTTATAACCTGTGAATTACAAACCTGTGAATCTTTAGGGACAAAAATTATGTCTGTTTCATCTTTGTGTCCACAGCATATTGTGTGACATAAAATTGACCCTCAAAAAATTTTACTGGCTGAATTAACATATCAGCTAATCCATTCAGACCAATAAGAACTATTTGACTAATTCATGACTTGACTGAATTGCCTCACTAGCCTGATCATTTTTTCCTTAATCGAGTCAGACAGAATGTTTGCCTCTGCAGTGGATGTTTAAACAAAGATTCCGAAGATCCCAGTTAGTCTCTTTTCCATCCAGATCATGCCTAACACTTGTGTCTGTTTCTCTCAAATTCATATCTCTTATCAGTATTACAAAGTTAATAATGGGCATATAAAAACAGATCATTAAATTTCTGGCAGGCATAATAAAGGTGCTTATTTCCATGCCTGAAAAAGGGTATATAATTTCTATTTCACTTTTCTAGTGAGTTCCTCAAATATAACATAGGCTTTACTTTATTGGTTTTTGGTTTCCTCATTACAGACGAAGTGTTTTGATAGCATGGGTGGAATGAAATTTGCCCAAGGACAGGCATTAGAACTCAGGCACCCTGGTTTTCAATTCAATGTTTCTTCCTACTTTAAAAAAAAAAAAAAAAAGGAGAAATATTCTGATTTTTTCTAGAACCAGAAGTGCCTGAAATAAAACAGTTGATTTTGTCAAATTTTATTTGTATAAACTGTGCTAAGCTGAGAAATTATTGCACAAGGAGGCTCTCAAATCCTTTAAATCTCAAAATGGCTTTGGGTACCTCAGTATTTACATAGTTGAGATTATTACTCTCCTCTTGCCTTTGATATTTAAAAATCTCACAGGCCAAAACATCCAGTTTATACCAACTATTCATCTGCTCTAAGAAGATTCTCTCTTTCCATCAACAGATTATATGATCCTTTCTAGGAAAGAGAAATCCATAGTAATCAATTAATGCTAATATTTTAACTCTGCATAGAGCTTTGCTTTTAACAAATAAATCAAAAATATTAAATATAAGGGTATAGTCACCATGACAAAGAGAGTCATATACTTGTAAATAAATCCCTGTGAGCAAGGCACACCTGACATATAGTAGATAAACCAAACCATGGCTTTAAGCCTTGTCTTTTTCTGACATAATCCAGGTTTGACAAATACCTAAATTTATTCACAGGACTTGTTTCAGGAAAGCAAGGTAACATTTTCAAAATGGAATATTGGCATGTTTTCAGAAACTACAGACTAAAATTGCAATTTATATATTAAGAATGTATTTTATAAAGGCTACATTCTCCAAGAGATGGTTTGCAGGCATTTCGGGGATCTGGAATCCCTCACACAACAGCATTTTAATTGCCATATTTTCATCTCTAAGACTATATTCTGTGAATATTTCAGCTATGCAGACTTGAAGATGACTTCTTAGTATTCTACCTTACTCTACCTTATTTTATTATTTTCTTTCCAGTAAAAATTTCTTCAGAAATACTAGCTATAAGCATACACTTCAAAATCATTAGTATTGACTATGAAACATAATATCTTAATAGAAAGAAGCATATGGAGCTGTTAGCCATGGAGAACTTCCCACAAGCTAATGTCTCAGAAACACTGGAGCCAAATCATGCTTCAACCCCCTAGAGCCAGGTGGATCCAGTTTACAAAAATGCTGTTTGGCTCTTAACAACTTCTCAGCACTGACTGCTTTCTGTTTCCTCCATATGGAGTTGGTAAGGGCTAGTTAGTAAATTCTGGATGCAAATAAGATTAAAGTGAAATTATTTTTCACCTTGAGCAAAAGCAAAATTCAGTGGGAAGCCAATAGGCATTCTGACATACCAAGATATAATATAACTTACCAAGCCTTTATTAAGGCACCCAGAATATCCATCTCTGACTGGAGTAGTTGTGTGGCCTCAGATTGGTCACGTAACTGATCTGAATCTCAGTCTCTCCACCTTTTTTTATGGATAATAATACCTACTTCCTCACTTACAGCACTGTGATATTGATGCAATGAGTTAATGCAGGTAAAACTTCTGCACAAGGTCAAAGGTATTATGCAAACATATGGTGATAGTTTCCTACAAAATACTGGGTCCAGTTTCCACATATATCCCTCAAAATGAAGTGAGTCATAGAAATTGAGAGTTCTGTGATAGCTTTGATATTTCCCAATTTATCATACTTCTTCCAAAGATTAAAAAAAACAGAGATCTGGGAAGGTTAAATTCTTTATCTAAAATCACAGAACTATGTTGTAGTATAACTGGTACTAAAATAGACATCATCTGATGCCCACATCAATGCTCGGTTCAGATAGCTCATTCTAGCATCATATTCCAGCATATTTTGTTTGCTTCCAGAATATTTACATATTTTTAAAAAATTAAATTACCATTTCTGTATCAGCTCTCACATTTGATAGGAATAAAGTCAACTACATGAGCAAATTAAAAGAAAGGATGAAATATGTTGTATATGATAAATAAATACAATTTTTTCAAAGAAAGGCTTTTCTGTAAGTTGTAGCCAACACATGACTTATAGATTCCTTTTCTCATACTTTTTTGGATCATGATAAAAACTGTATTAATTCAGGTTTTAGAAAGAGAGATACCTAAAGGATATGAAGAAGGCAATCACCATCTCCTTAATTCTGTGAGTGTCTGCTCAGAGATACTCCCCATTCCTCCATACATACTTAGGAGTATAGGAAAGGGACACAAAGTGTGTGGGGAGATTTTCTATTCTCAGAGATTCTTCCTCCTGTCTAGATCATAGTAAATGAAACATTAAATGCTATTATGTCTCTTTACATAAAAATATCTACAGAAGTTCACAAAAAGAGTCTGTTATACTGGAGACATTTTTTCCTTGGTGGCATGGTATCAATCATTTTTAAATAAGTTTTTTTCTCACTTTCTCTGTTCCCTACTTCATGCCTTCTGTGCAAGTATGTGACTTTATGTCTTAAAATGTAGGGATTATACCATGTGACTCTTTAATTAGTATTTGTTTGTTACAGTAATGCTAATAATACCCAGGACAGAGATGTTCAAACAATTCCATGCTGACAATATAAGCACAAGAAATCATACATTCTCTAAATTGATTTACCCAGGAACATAATGTGAGAAATTCAGTAAATCCCACTGGGAGTTCTGAAGCTAAGCTTTTCATTGTCAACATGTCCTACAAACAATAGTTTTCACATCATCTATTAAAATGTCATGTAAACTTCAATGAAAGTAAATATTATACAGTCTAAACTTGTTCAAACAATAGAACCAGACAATATTTTTGAAGACCTTTAAATCATTCCTCAATATTTTATATAATAAGACTAAGTCTCAGCTAGAAATTTAAACCATGTTATTATAAATTTAGCACTTGCATATGAAACAAAGGAAAAAGTTAATGTATCTGATACTTTATATTAAATATCTAACTTAATTCAAGTAAATTAAAAAATGTACATTTTAATATCATCAGTCAGTTTTTCCAGATTGTTTTATTTCTAACATCTTTCTCAGTAACATTTGTATTACTCTGCCTTAGTGGTCATCTTCATGTCATCTCAAAGGTTATATTCTGGCATAGTAGAGAGTGTGCATAGCATGGAGGAAAACAATCTTGAGCCTAAATCATGGTCCCAACACTTGGTAATGGTGTTACCTTGGGCATGTCATCAAGCTTCAGTTTCACATCTTAAAAGAGTGATAAACTACCTGCTTTTCAGATTTGTTGTGAGAATTAAGTAATATAAAGCACCGACTGTAGTCTCTGACATAACCCACATAAAAGTGCTTAGTAGTGGGGACCATAATTGTTACCTCCTGCACTGTCATGGCAGGGATGTAAAAGGATGATACCACACTCCTTGTGCACTGGCTAAAGCATGCTACCTTTCTAAATAATGGTTTAATTGAATACTACTAAGCTGCTTAGCTCAAGTGGGTTAAAATACACAAGAGTTCATATTAAGAAGAAAAATGCAACAAAATAGAAGACAGAACACAAAAACACTTACTAAAAAGAAAATATTATGTATCAATAATACCAAAAAATAAAAGTATGAACTTGCCAAAAAACAAAGGAAAGTAAATAAACAAGCGTGGGTATATTGTTGTTGCCTATACATTTAATAGAAACTCTTCTAAAACTGTAATACACAGAATAAGTGAAACTATGACAAAAAGTATGCACAAACACAGTGCTATGGACACTTCGTCAAGCACCAAGTTTAAAAACCAAAAACACACATACATATGGGTGTGTATATATATTTTATACATAATATAAAATATAATTTTATGTGTCAACTTGATTGGATCACAGAATGCCCAAATCTGGTTAAACATTATTTCTAGTGTGTCTGTGCAAGTGTTTCTGAGAGACCAGCACTGAATTGGCACAATGAGTAAAGACAATGGCCCTTCCCAATGTGGGTGGACATCACCCAATCTATTTAGGGCCTGAAGAGGGGATAAAGGTGGAGGAAGGGAGGATTCTCTGATTTTCTGCCAGACTGCTTGAGCTGAGACATTGATCTGCTGCTGCCCTCAGTGATCCTGGTTCCCAGGCCTTCAGACTCAGACTGGAATATACACCATTGGCTTTCTGGCTCTCAGACTTTCAAATCACACCACTGGATTTCCTGGGTCTCCAGCTAGCAGATGACAGATTGTAGGGCTTCTTGGCCTCCATAATCATGTGAAATAATACCTTATAATCTCTCTCTTTCTTTGTGTGTGTGTGTGTGTGTGTGTGTGTGTGTGTGTGTGTGTATCTTCTATTGGTTCTGTTTCCCAAGAGAATACTGACTAATACAAATACCTTCGGATCTGTTGACTTATTATCTATCATTTGGAATTATTTTCTAGGCTTTTCTAACTTTTTATTTTGAAAATTTGAAGACTATTGTATTTATGGAAGAAATCCCATTGCATAAATTATAATAACACAAAGGTAAAAATAAATTATGCCCCCAAAAGGAAGGATGGTATAGTAAATTGTTATTATTTATTCAATATATATTTATTCAAACTTACAGTTTCCAGGCTCTGTTTTAAGGGCTAGGAACACAGTAGTAAATAAGTCAGAAAAGTCTCTGCACTCATAGCACTTATATTTTAATAGGGGAATATAAAAAATGAATGATCAAGACTGTTTACTATAGGACTAATAGCTATGAATATAACAATCCTGTGAAGGGTAATATGATAGAAAGTTGGGGAAGAGGAGGTAGGATTATAGAGATTGAATGGTTTGGTGGAGGTTATACTTCATGTGAGACTTGAATGGTAAGAGTGAACTAGATTTCTATGTGAAGATCTATAGAACTACATAATCATAGAAAAGTTACAATATTAAATAAAAACAAAGAACATAAAAAATTGTATAAGTACTTATTCTAAACCATAAAAATTTCCAAATTCACTTATAGAAGACTTTTGTGTGGGGCAGACCTTAATGCAGACGTACAATATTTGAGGGCAAAAATAACTCAGTACAGTATAGTAGAGACAACTTAAAATTTAACATCAGTCATTACTCCCAAAAAGGCTTATCAGCCATTTCTCATCATAGTGAAATTTTTTCTCATCCTGCATCCCAATTCAGCCCCA
>JAQIFY010002026.1:0-13685 GCA_028533085.1 Varecia variegata | reverse complement strand
TCCTAGAAATCTGCACCCAGCCAATTTCCTAGCACCTCTCATTGGATTAAATGTCATTGTATGCCCATGCCAAAACCAATTGCGAGTGAAGGAAATAGAATTACTGTGATTGGCTTGGAGTATTATTAGAACAATCAAGCAAGATTCACTTCCTGGTCCAGCCCCCCTGAAGCAAGTGGTCACCTGATACCTGAACAGTGGAATTCCGTTAGCCAGGAAGAAAGAGTCGACCATGGATACCAAGTTGTTCAGTCATGTGCTAGAAAGGAATGGGTCGTATATAAGTTATACTGTCCTGGGGCTGTCTTTTCAAGCAGGGGCCATGGAGACAGCTCCCCTTAGAAAGGGCAGGGTGGGGGACAATAAGCAACATATCTTATGCAAGTCGGCTTTCTTATCTGTTCTCAAACAAAATGCCAGCATGTACACAGGGGCTGTGTGAGACGGTGAGGTAACAGATACTTATTTCCTTCCTTATACATTTTTGTATTTTCTAACTTTTATGTGGTATTTTGTAATTGGAGGAATGTTATTTTAAAAAAATCAATATCCATTGTGTAGCAATCTCTGTGCTTTAAAATATAAATATGGTTTCTCATAGAAAAATGTTTTGTGGCTGCCATGGTTTTTAGGGAGAGACTGGAAATTTTGACGAAGCTTAATGACCCTGCCTTTTGCCTGTGCTCTGTTTAATCTAGCCTGCTTTTTGGATTCCATGGCAACCCTGGGACTTGCAGCCTATGGATACGGCATCCGATACGAATATGGAATCTTCAATCAGAAGATCCGAGATGGATGGCAGGTATGTGAGCCATCTTTTAAAATTTTACCATTAAAGTTCTTCTCTGTCATAGTGGTGTGGATGATTTATAATTTATGGACATTTAACATAGAGCTTTACTGATTCCCCTGGCGTTTGGTTGATATCAGTGAGTACTGTCAGCCTTCTCCCTTTGGAATGCAAGTTCCCTAAGGGCAGAGAGCCTCCCCGTATCACCCACCACCAGATCCATAGCACTGAACACAGCTTCGGACTCACAGGGGTGGCTCTGAAAATATTTATCACCGACCTCTGGAATGTGGACCACCTGCAGTGTGTGACATTGCATTCTCTGCAGCATTCACAATGGAGGAGCATATCTTTAACTCACGATCTCCCTAAGAACTCTTGATAGTAGGAAGCATGTTGCCATTTTGTAGGTGAGAAAAAAGAATCTGGTAAGAAGTAAAGTTACCTCTGATCACACTGCTGGCAATATGTATCTGTACCCCCAGACTTCCAGGTCCACGTTCAGTATTCTCTTCTATGCTCAGTCTTGCCTTCTTTAACATGCCTGTCTTACAAGATACAGAAGCTGAGTGTCCTCATTTTTTTATAAGATGAAATCAGACAATCTTGTTAACTGTTACATCAATTAAATCTGGCACATATTCAATATTTATAATTATAGTACTCCATAGAAATTTACACAAATCCATCCAAATGACACTAGTTTTACTTTTATACAACCAAACCAGATTCTTAGGTATTTGTTTCTTTTATCTCTGGTAGCTCTTTGAGTCTACAGTCAGCCCTAGTGTGGACAGTTTTCCCTGATACCATGTGATTTAGGTTTACTCTTTTCCTATCTTTGTCCCATACATGCATCATTGACAAAAAGATAAGTCTTCAATTTCCAAAAAGCCTGAATTCTCTGAGCCCTTCCCGCACTTACAAGATGGGTCCGACAACCTGGTGCTCAGGGATTGGATTGGGGGTTGGAACCAATCAATGCCAGGGTGCCAGAGGAAGAGAAGATGACCCAATGAGAATAAGTTTAGTGTCACCTTTGCCCTTTCTTTACAGTCCCCTTGCTCCCTGCCCCCAGTGTTTGGACACTCTCTGGGCCAAGAAAGGAAAGAACTAAAACATTTGGTATGGTGAGAGAATACACCAGGGAAAAAGGCTAAGAAGGAGAATTTTAGGAACATAGTGAAAGCCAGACTTCTAAATTTTTCTAAGGACCAGTGCTGTGTATCTTCAGCTTTCCCAAATAAATAAAAAACTGGGAGGCAACATGGTGTAGAAGAAAAGACTGGGCCCTACTTTCTAATTTGAGACTGAATTTCAACTAATTGCCTCAGTTGGGTTACCTAACTTCTCTGAACCTCAGTTTTCTCATCTGCAAAGTGGAGATACCAACATCATAGAATTATTATGAAAATAATTCTAAAATATCTGGCACACAAATAGACACTCAATAAAATGCTAATTTTGGCTAAGAAAAGGAGGACAATTTAATAAATTGTGATATTCTATAATAAAATATTAATGTAGCAACTAATATTATATTTGTATTAATTTTAATAAAATAGGAATTCATTTTTGTTAGTTGAAAAAAAAAAAGAGGAGCTACAATTATGTGGACAGTATGACCTCAACTACACAAAGGAACCCAGAAAGATAAAGGAAAAGTGCTAGAAAAAATACCACAAAGCTTCAACAGTAATTATTTCTGGGAGATCAGATTACAGATGACTTTTACTTTCTTTTATTCTTCTGTATGTCTCATATTCCATAAGAAATATGTATTTGATGATCATAAAAAGTTATAAAAATAAATAATTGGTTCCCTTTCCCAATCAAGCAACGCAGAGTTCCATGCCGAGAGCCTAGCTTAGCAGGCACTTCCAATACGACCTGACCGGACATTTTGACACAACCTGACCAAACAACACATGGTATCTATTTTAAGTCTTTGAAAGTATACTGTGTGATACTCACCATACCCCATGATGTTTAAGGATTTTCTTTCTTATCTTTTAACTACTGTTTGGTGAAAGATTTAAAAGAAACTCAGCAAATCAATCTCAAAAAAAATTTTTTTTCTCAAGTACATTTTTCCCAAAATTTTCTGAAAGGTCTCTCTTTATTATGATACCGATTTTTGCTCCTTTTAATGGCCTTTATTCCAGAAAACCATCCCTTTCTCTTTTATTAGACCAAGGAAGTATATATTTCCAGTGTTCTAAAAGAATAAAGAGAGACCAACTAGGTTTTGCTAATTCAAAATATTCCAAAGCCAGCCTTATTAACCATCAGTACTTCTTTCATTGTGACTTGAAATGGAAATCAGAAGGGCATAGAATTTTACTTCCCCCCACCATTGTTTACTGGGATGGGATTTCAGAGGGTAAACATGACATTAATATATGTCATATCATAAAAAGAAACCGTTTCCATAGAAAACAAAAAGCACCTTCCGATAAAGCAGCATGACTCTCCAGAGCATGGTCACATTCCCCACTCACATGCGTCTCTGCTCTTGCAAATGCAGATTTGGAGAAGGCTGATGAAAATTCCACGAGCTGGGAAGATTTGTAAAGATTGACGGACTTTTAATTTTTCAGCCTCTTCAAGGAAAATCTGCCGTAATAAAGTGTTCATTGTGAATGCCCCTGAGGAAAATAATATATTGTTAAAATTCTAGACTTACCATGAACTCTAATGGGGGTTGTTGAAACCTTATCAGTCATAGTCCTCTATGAAAATGACTGACCCCTGGGAGGAAGAGGAGAAAAGGTGATAGCAACAACCTCACACCAAAGTTTCACAGTCACACCAAAGTTCTGGAGAGAAAGGCATTCACAGTATGTATCTCAGAGTTGAATCAAACAGTGTCTACTAGAGTGTCTCTTCTTAGAAGTCATTAGAATCCCTCTCTTCTTAGAAGTGTATGATAGCCAGTCACACACAGTTCATGTTACCCAGCGAGTTTCTGATTATCATTGTTGAATTCTTGGTGTGCCCCAGAAACATTTTCCAATCATTTGCATCATCAGAAAGCAAAGTTTATTGACTCTCCTGATGTTTGTCCACTGGTTCTTCATGTACTCTGTATCCCACAGTTGAGGGGAAAAGCATTTCTTAGAATTCAGTCACTGACAGAGCTCCTGAGCTGACCTCTGCTGCATTGCTGGCTGAACATGCGACCTTGAGCCACATGTGGCCTTCTGGATCCTTGAGTCTGGCCTTTTGACTGAATCCAAATTTTACAGAACAAATCTTTTTATTAAAAGGGGTGCAGCAGAGAAAGATGAAGCTTTTCCTGCCTCTTTGGTGCTTAAAAAAGAACAATCTTAAAATCAGAAGGCCACAGGTTCCCCACACCTGTGAGGGAGATGTCAAGTCCACCCAGGATGGCTCTTTTACTCCACGCTTGCTTTCAGTCCTGCGTGTCCTCTGGGATGAAGCAGATCGGACAGCCCACTTGGATGTAGGTGAAAGTTCTCCCGTCTCCTCCCCCACCCCCATACGGCTCAGCACAGTAGTGCATTCAGGGAGCCCTGGCTACATGGAAATCTAAATTCACAGAACAATTTGTCAGTTCATTGGCAGAAAGAAGGTGGAGAGGAGGTTTCTCCCCATCCCGCAGCTTCTGTGGATTTAGCAGAGGCTGCACAGGGCAGTTTCTCTTTGTCCTCAGATCTGCTCAGACCAACTTGTGGTTATGAAATACATGTTTCTCAATCCACCTTAAAAACAAGACTTATAAAATTGATGTAATTATTCACTGATTTTTTTTTTTGCCAAATCAGTAAGAGACTCAACGAAGAACAAGCAAATGGGGTCTCCTGCAACCACTTGTTAGCCTGATAATATTAAAACCAACCATTATTTGGCAGGGAAAAATTAAGCCATCCTTGCCACTTAAGAGCGTACCCTCAAAAGGGCAAACGCAACCTCTACTTCCATCAGAGTCGGGAAGTGAGCAGCAGTGGGGTTCAGAGCCTGTCCTGTCTACGTGAGCATTCCCAGCTTCTTGAGGGCAGAACGGCATACGATCCTGGCTCATTTCTCAGCAGAAAATGTGCTTTCTGTTCTCCCACACACATGATTTTCCAAAGGAAAACTGTTTCTGCCTCCTTGTCTTCCTGTTGCGTGCAATTCCCTCAGGTGTGTGTCACAACAGCCCTGAGTGCTGGGTGAGGCAAACAGACCTGCAGTTCTTTCCTGTTACAGGAAGCAATGTTCACATTGATTACTATTTTAAAACCCAAAATCTACCCTTGCCTAAGTGCAGCGTAAAGTATTTTGTAAGTCAGGATGCATTGATCCTTTGTTGATAGCGTCGTTTTATTTGTCATAGAGTTTCTAGTTATTAACACCAGTTAGTAGACTCTTAACAAGCTTATCAGTTGGTAACTTCGACCATTTCCTTATTAAAATTTGACTTTATCTTTTGTTCTTCTTCGTGACTGGGATAGCAGAAATTGAGATTTTAATTCTGAATTACAGAATTACAGCCATTGACTTTGTATCAGCTTGTAGCTCCTGGCTGCGCTTAGTATGGTCTAGGGCGCAGCAGCAGCCCAGAGCCCCTGGGAACTTGTTGGAATTGCAGAATTTCACACCCCTCCCCAGACCTACTGAGAACCTGCCACATGTGATTTGCTGATCAGCGCAAGTCTATCTCCAGCCTTCCCTGGGCTTTATCATGCCTCGGATGCCTCCTCCTGCTCCAGCGGCTCTCTAACTCCCAGCTCTTCTACCTAAAGATGTCCCCTTTTCATTCATCATTATGCTGGTAGCTAATGGGCAGATTACTGGCTTTTTTTCTTTTTCTTTTTCTTTCTTTTTTTTTTCCGGAGACAGAGTCTCACTCTGTTGCCTGGGCTAGAGTGCCATGGCATCAGCCTGGCTCACAGCAACCTCAAACTCCTGGGCTCAAGAGATCCTCCTGCCTCAGCCTCCCGAGTAGCTGAGACTACAGATGTGAGCCACCACACCCAGCTAATTTTTTCTGTTTTTAGTAGAGATGGGGTGCCATTCTTGCTCAGGCTGGTCTCGAACTCCGGAGCTCAAGCAATGCTCCCGCCTTGGCCTCCCAGAATGCTAGAGATTACTGGCTTTCTTGATACAAAATCATGATGGATGTTTGAGTAAATGAGCCTGCATTAACTTGCCTGGCTATTGGTATTAATGTTTTGTCTAAAATCTCAAAAGACAGTAGCTGCGTTTATTCCTCTCTCTTCACACTGTGCCTGGAGCAGGCATTGCACTCAAGTTTAGGTGATCATGAGGTACCCAGCATTGTGTCATAATCCTTAAGAAATATCTTCTAAGTCTAAAGCTGAGTTTTCTAAGAAGTGAGAGTAAGGAAACAAATAGGTTAAATAACCGCATTTGGAATAATCTCATTGACAAGGGTACTTTATTCCCCAAACACACCTTCTTGCCAGAAGTCAATTTCACCTTTTAACATACAGTCATGCACCACATAATGACGTTTCAGTCAACAGCAGACTGCATATACATTGGTGGCGGTCCCATAAGTTTATAATGGAGCTGCCCTATACAGGTGTACATTTTTTAATCTTTTATACTGTATCTTTACTGTACCTTTTGTATGTTTAAATATACTTAGATACACAAATACTAACCATTATGCTACAGTTGCCTACAGCATGCAGCACAGTAACATGCTGTACAGGGTTGTAGCCTAGGAGCGAGAGGCCATACCCTATAGCCTAGGTGTGCAGCAGCCTATAGCACCTAGGTGTGTGTGAGCACACTCTGTGATGTTCACTTGATGAAATCACCTAATGAAGCATTTCTCAGAACATATCCCTGTCATTAAGCAACACATGACTGTATATGTAACATTTTAAAGGTTTCACTAATATATTTACTTTAAAAATACATCCCCCCAAATGTGTTTTGTTGTTGTTGTTGTTGTTTTGGTGTTTTTGTTTGTTAGTTGCAAACCAAAATTTACTTGATGCCCATAGAAACTGTGATTTTTAAATTTGTATGAGAAATATTTTGTTATAAATTGAAATAAATACCTGGGAAAATGCTGAAATTGTCAATAAAATAAGATCCTTACCTCTTAGTATATGTTATTTTCAAAATGAACCATAACTTATAGTTCATTATCAAATCAAAATTACACAAGGATTAAGGTAATCAAAGACTACGAAATTTAATAGTGTTCTGTACCTGTACTGAAATAAGCTTTATTAAGGGAGTGTTCTATAAAATAGCATTTCTTAACTCACTGTGTGTATTCTAGGCACAAGAATCTTGACTAGAACACAGAGACCTAAGGTCAAATCTTAGCTCTACCATTTACTATCTGTGTGACTTTGAGCAGTTATAATTTCTCATCTTTAAAAAGGGAGAAATCATAGTTTCCTCTTATACGGTTGCTGTGCAGATTAAATGCAATAACACATATAAAACTTTTAGAGCTATATTAGCAAGTATTGCTAATTAGCAATTAGCAAGTATTGCTATATTAGCAAGTTGATTTAGGCTATAAGACAATAACAAAGATGAATTGAGATTGACAGAACCAACATTTTCTATTTTGCCAAAACAGTATTCTTTGAGTTATTTCAGTAAAAGATATTTTTAATTTGATATAATTGAAGCGCTAGGTCCACATCTCTTGAAAAATAAACTCTAAGCAATACTATATGCTTTTTGCAGGTAGAAGAGGCAGATGATTGGCTCAGGCATGGAAACCCTTGGGAGAAGGCCCGCCCCGAATTCATGCTGCCTGTGCACTTCTATGGAAAAGTCGAACACACCAAGACTGGGACCAAGTGGATTGACACCCAGGTATTCATAGTGTCTTCACGGCAGGCATTTTGTATAGTATAACACAATGAATAATAGCATGTAGTATAATGTGTATATGATATTGAGTATAACATATTGTGTATTAAATAATAGAGTATATTTTTATGAATAAATCTGTTACTCTTAGTGCAACCCACTTATTTTGGAGACAAAGGAGCTGAGGCCAAGAGAGAGGTAGCTTCCCCAAGGTCAAGTGACTTACCAGGATCATTTTGTAATCAGCTTGTAAGAGAATTATCAGTTCTATAATACCCAGCATGCGTAGCTCTCTGGTTTTATATAACGTCATTAACAGCAAAATTGAATAAGTTGAAATTCCTCACTCCACCACCACATATATACATTTACTTACAACTTCTCAGGGGTAAATATTTTAATGCTGAAGTATTTATTCAAAGGATTACCAGAGTTCTTATTCATTGTAAAGTCAGAAAAATAATGCAAAATATTGCAAACTGTTATTCTGTAATTTGTGCCAGATCACTTCTACAGAAATCGTGCTGGTGTCAATTCAAGTGTACTTACTTCATGGGCATGTATTTTTCCTGCCACTAAATTTGGGTATTACCCTGCCATTGAACAAGGGCACTTCCAGTGCTGGTGTGTACTTTGCTGTGCTCATACTTCCTGATAAATAACCTCTGTTAAATACTGGACTGCACTGCCCAGTCATTGGAGGTGCCACTTGAGTTATTAGTTTAATAAATATGGTCTCAGGCTGGAAAAGATTTATCACCGGGCCATTCTTTAAAAACTTAAAGAAAATGGTAAAGGCCATTTTATATATGTTCTTATATATAAAAATTGGGAGTAAAATTCAGGATTATAATGCTAAACTTGGTTGGCTTGTGGATTATTCTGTATGAATAAATGTTTCATTTTACCTTAGAAGAGCCAAGACCCATCCTATAGCTGATTTGTTTTTTATTAACTGCTAGTTTGTTTTGCTAATCCATGTAGAGCGATTCACAGTTCAGAAAAATAAGACATTTTAAAAACTTTCCTATCTGCACATAGATTTATTTAGCAGACAAAATAATGGATTAGAAGCCAAAAGAGATAATTAAAGTATAATGGAATAAAGAGTAGACTAATGCTGTGATTTAAAGATAAGTTCTTATTTTAGTGGCTTTTTCCCCCCCATTTTGGTTAAAGAGTAGACCACAATCGAAGTTTGTACTTGGTTATAAATATCTTCAGGGAAGCTGCAAGCAAATTAGTCATTAATACACCCAAAGAATTCACACATGTATTTGATACTAAACTAGAAAGTATTTTGTATAGATTTTCGTGCCTAAAGCTCCATCAGTGCCTTCTGATCTATCTGGGAGTATGCAGTTTACACAATCAATCCTGGAAGCATTCTGTTTACACTGTGGGTCCTACTGCTAAGCTAGCTTACATTTACAAATCACCCCTAGATATTTTCATAATGTATCCAGAAATTCAGTTAGAGGAGTGTGCATTTCTGTGCCCACAGAAGCGAGATTATGGGGCAAAGGTAACATAAGTGAGCTGAGCCAGGCCACGCAGCTTCATGGATTGAAGCCGTCACCCACATCAACCCCAGATTAGCAGGTAGTGAGGCCAGAGAGCATGAGGCCAGGCATGCTCTGTGCATGTGTGGGACGGCATCCAGTAAACTGAAATGACACAGCCTTGAGTCAGTTCAGTTTCTCTGGGAAGCAGACTCCAGAGAGAAGGAGAAGTACAAGTGGCATCTTGGGGGAATGGCTATGGAAGATGAAGGGGACAGGGAGCAGGAGGAGGTGGAAGTCTTCAGACTGTGACACAGGTGTGCCACCTGTGAAGGGAGAAGGGGAACAGACTCTCAGGGAGAGCCTCAGACTGCAGAGAAGCTTTAAGCAAGTGGCCAGGCCCATGGGGCCCCAGACTACAGCCTGCCCATAGAGGGGTCCTGGCCCCAGCACTCCAGCCACCTGGAGCATCCCAAAGAGAGCACCTGCCTTGGTGTGAGCCCCAAGGGAGCAAGTTCTCAGGAAGGAGAGCTGAGCTGTGCACTCCCCAGGCTGCCTCAGTTATGTTTCAAGGGTCAGCAGGGTCAAAATCTTGTTTGAACCCAGACTCAATCTCACTCTGTAAATGACTTTCCCTGATTGATCACAACTTGCTTTAAAAATCTCCAGGGATCTTTATTTCTTAATGAAAGATATTTAAATAAGAGTGATTGATTACTTTGAGGTCACAGTGATCATGAAAGCATGACTGAGTCTATGTGATTGATAAGGGCTATAATGCTTCATTCCTTTGTAATTCAGCAAGCCAAATGAAAGAGATAAGTGTTTAGATTCCAGCCCTGCCATGACTGTGACCTTGGGCAAGTCACTTCTATCAGCTTCAACTCCCTCATGTCCAAAATGAATGGGTTGCACTAAATGATATCTAGCATCCTCCAATTCAATTATGCTGTCCTTCGTCCTTAGGCCTTGAGTCTGATGAGGCAGAGAGTAGAAATGAGTCATTTCTTCCATAATCTTTTTTTTCCCTTGAGACAGAGTCTCGCTCTGTTGCCTGGGCTAGAGTGCAGTGGTGTCGCCATCCAACTCCTGGGCTCGAGCAATCCTCCTGCCTCAGCTTCCCGCCTGGCGGATTTTTTTCTATTTTTAGTAGAGACAGAGTCTCACTCTTGCTCAGGCTGGTCTCGAACTCCTGACCTCAAGCAATCCTCCCACCTTGGCCTCTCACAGTGCTAGGATTACAGGCATGAGCCATACCACACCCAGCATCCCAAAAATTTTAAGTGCACTGTGAAACACAGTCATCTTCCTGTTCTTTTCTATTTCAGTGACTGTCACTAAGATTGAACTAGATGTTCCAAAGCTTACCTCTCAGACCCGACTCAGCTAATTATCAGCCAATTTGGCACATCACTGTAGGAATCACTAAAATAACTCTTTATGCAAATTTTAAAAATTTAGCATAACATTTTAAATATATGTGATGTTTTATCTTCATAAATTTTCTGTTCCATTGATTTTCATCATATTTGAAAATCATATCACTGAAACACCTACACAAAACTTATCCTAATTGTGATTTTTTTTGGGGGGAGGGGTGGATACAGATTCACATTTGTCACTTTGTTGGCACATCATATTTTATTATTAGTAGAACGATGGCTTGATCTGAAACATGAACGACAAACTTTTTCTAATACCAATATGACATCATCCTTTCCACTGCATCTATATCAGGGCAAGAGTTACTTGGGAAATCAACATGGAAATGCCCTAAAGGACCATCATTCTAGATGGTTCCAGCCATCAGATTGTTCCAGTTGGGGAAGGAGCCACATGGCTTCTAATACCCTCTGCAACACTGGGACCTTCTTCTTGGTTTAGGCCTCACACAATTTGAGCTGGTGGTGGGGCTGGGATAGAATTCCATCGCAGACTCCCAGCCTGTTGTTCGACCTACATCATCACACTTGAGAAACGGTGAGCAGCTGCTTCTGTTTAATCCTACAGGTGGTCCTGGCTCTGCCATATGACACCCCAGTGCCTGGGTATATGAATAACACTGTCAACACCATGCGCCTCTGGTCTGCTCGGGCACCGAATGACTTTAACCTCAGAGACTGTGAGTATGGCATGTTTCTTTATGCATGGGTTTAATCTTTTTGTTTGCCAGTTAGAACCAAATTGAGCTTGAAAAAAAGCCTTGAGCTTCTGATCTGAACTCTTCAGTAACTAAGCAGGCATCGTATGGAGTAAGTAGGGAGGATATTTTGAAAACAATCCTTCAGCCCTCTTAGACTCTCATGTGAAGCCCAGCATGAAGGTTCATTGATAACCTTTGGGATTTTTAGGAATTTTAGGAATCCCATATGGCATGCAGCCAACATCAGGTGAGACCAAGGGGCTTCCAGCAACAATGCCTGGCTTGTTGATTTACTGTTTGTCTAACATTCTCCTCAGTTAACGTTGGAGACTACATTCAGGCTGTGCTGGACCGAAACCTGGCCGAGAACATCTCCCGGGTCCTCTATCCCAATGACAATGTGAGTGATCAAGCTTGCTTTCTCAGTGGCAACAGAAACAGCTTATTTCCCAAGAGCCTATTAAGTAACCCTATAAAACACATATGTAAAATTGATTTTTTTCTTCACATGCAGAATCATCTAGATTTTTCCTCCCAACCAAGAGGAAAACAAATTTGTACAATTCATGAAATCAGAACTAGTACTTTGCCCTTGACTGGTGACCTCATCACTAATGGAGAAGCTCTGTAGGTGTATTTCAAAACCAAAGCTGGGTATAAAAGATGAGGTGAATCACTGGGGAAGCACTACTTCCTTTCCAGACAGAAATTTCATCTGCAGTCAGAGGCCCCTGGAGATGTCCCACCCGGCCCCTCCCCTGCTGACAGGGCTCCTTCTGGCCCCCTGCCCCCTGGGCTAGGGAGGGCCATAGATGTTGAGGCAGACCCATGAACAAACACCTGTTTCTTATGCCACTCATATCTTTAAACTTTTTCTTACAGGTGATTATCCTAACTTTATTCTAAAAATAGCTTAGTTTAAAAAAAATACCAAACTTGGAACTGGATTCTTAGTTGGTTTAAATATACATAACTGTAACTTCTCTGTGAGTAAAATCCTTTCCTTGAAGCTGTAATGATTTTTTTAAAAGTATTCTCAGAAGCAGCCAAGTACCCTGCTTTGCAAAGATGGTAGAAAAAAAGAATCGAGAGGACCAGGACATAAGTGATCATGAAGACCAGATGTCCACTTGGTGTTAAACCAAAATCCCTCGGAAGGGAGGAGGATTATGTGGATTTGCTGTAGCATTTTAAGGGACCTAATGGTATAGGTTACTTTTCCTTTGGGGAAAAGATTGAGACTTCAGTACATTTCAGGTAAATCTCTAACCCAAAAGCAAAAGGTTATTCTATTTCATGGCCAAAGTAAGAATCCTTCCAAGTCTGCCTGCCTAGCCAAACCCAGGCCTGCAGCACTGTATAAACAGAAGGGGCTTGAAATATCCTTCCATCTTTCGTAAGAACCAAACCTAACTTTACTGGGGTAAATCAGCTGCAATAATTGACAAAACATACTAAGTTAGCACGGGGTAAAAAGTTGACTAGATTTGTTGAGTAAAAGGTAGCTCTCAGGATCCTGTTTTTGTTTTTGTTTTGTTTTTTAAAAATAATGAGTTGATAAATCATGCTTGTACTATAATTACAAGTTCATTCGCTTTCTTAAGCCTGGCCATAGCCCTAATCCAGACATTAGTCTCTTCCAAGAATCTTGCACCTGTCCTCACTCTGCAGCTGGTGAGATATCTGTTCCCTGCTTAACACTCTAGAAAGGCTTTTGATCGCCTGTAAGAGAAGGACAGAATCTTAGGTATGTTACCTAAGTTCTTCATGGATGTGGTCACCAGTCCTCTGACTCCTCTTCTGTGACCCTGCGCCAACAGCGAGGCCTCAGCTGTGCAGGATTATTTACCCTGTTCTCCCCTCCCCGCTTGCACAGCCTCCTGTGCCTGCAGGGAATACCGGGCCCTCTGTGTTCATCTGGCAGATCCCTGCTCATCTTTTAGGGCTCATATGAAGAATTTCTGATTACCCAGGTTCCCAGAGTGCTGTGTATATATCTTAACTTACATTTTTTTTTAAATCATCACATTATATTTAAAGCCTTGGTTACACCTCTCCCTCTCACTACTAATTTGAACTTCTTGAGGTCAAAGATTGTGTTAATTAATCTCTTTATTTCTAAAATCTTAAAAATTTCCTGGGTCAATAAATGTTTAAATTCATTATAGATGGATTCATAGTGCTCTTTATTTTTTTTGAGAATAATGACTTCATTATAATTTTTGTAATGATACATACCATTAGGAAAAAAATATCAGCAATATAAAAAGTACCAAGAAGAAAATAAGAACCATTCCTAATTCCACCACCTGTAAATTCCATTGGTCCAGGTTGAGTATCCCTTATCTGAAATGCTTGGGACCAGGAGTGTTTCAGATTTTGGAATATTTGCATATGCCTAATGATAGCTTTAGGAGATGGGACCCAATTCTAAACA